>VWPU01007286.1:0-129194 GCA_013398955.1 Callaeas wilsoni
TCTGTGAAGGGAACCTCTGCCTTAACCGTGCTGCTGCCCTGTCCCCGTGTCCCCTGGAGCAGGGGGATCGTTCCCTCTGGATGGTCCCTGCTGGAGAGAGGTGGGAGGAGAAAGGTTGGCTTCTTAGCAGCAACATTGCATTGGACCTGAAGGCCAAGGCTCCTGCCGGGCTGGAAATCCCCTGGGGATGATGTGATAAACACCCCAGTGTTACAGTGGGAATGTGGCTGGGAACAGGAGGGAAGCCTGGGGGTTTGTTGGGAAGCTCTGAGCTGGAGTCCACACTGTCTCAGCGCTGTCCTGTAGTGAGCAGTTATAGATTCACTTCTAACAGCAGAATAAGCTTACATTTGGGAGTCCTCTATATTTCTAAAAGGGTCAGATCTTTCTGTTAAACCCCTTCTGTCATGAGAGTCCTTAAATCCAAGTTTCTGGGGTAATTGCTCATATTGAGCTGTATAGGACCTGTGAGGAAATCACTTTGCTCTCTTGGCTTCTTCCCTCCCTGCTCAGGGGAAATAATGGCTTTTCCCCTGTTTCCCTGAACTCTGCAGCTCATCTGCAGGGTTCCCTGGAGAGACAGATCTGAAGGACTGGCTCGAAGTCTGCTCTGCTCCTCTCTGGAGCAGTTTGGGGGCTGGTTGTGGGGGGAACACGGGGCTGAGGAACAGGGAGCCCTCGAGGTCACGAGCTGGGGCAGATGAGGCCAAAGGAGTCAAACCCCAATGTGTCTGCTCCTGTTTCTGCACCTTCCCAGGAATTACGTGCCTCTCCCTATCTCGGCTGATATTTGCAGTGCTGATAAGAGAGGGTCTGTAACAAGTGTACTCTGCCACAGATAAAACCTGCAGTGCGTAAGAGCTGTTCCAGCTCGGGCTTATCAGCACTATTAAACCTGAATATCAGCAGGGCTTGAGGGATGAGGCTGCCCTGGGTCCCTTAGCACAGAACATCCAACCAGGAATTGTGCTGGGAGTGCTGCTGCTCTGTAAGTCCCTCTCCAGTGTGCTCTTTTTTTCTTTATTTAAGGGAAGCAGACAATTTTGGGATCAAGGTTTGTGAACTGGTTGAGTGTCTGCCTGGTTGTGTGCTGTGTGGGGAATGAGGTGGTGGCTGCTCTCAGCGTGGCCTGAACAGGCTGGAGGTGTTCAGTCCCCAAAAAGAGGTGTAGATGTGGCACCTGGGGACATGGCTTAGTGCTGGACACGGCAGAGTCAAGGTTGGGCTCGAAGATCTTGGAGGTGTTTTCCAAACTTAATGATGCCGTGAGTTAATTTTAGGGATTCTTGCATCTCCCTGGGCTGCTCTTTGCTTGGAGAAAGCAATCCTGGAGTTTCTGTGCAGCCACTGAATGCCAGTGCAGGGAGCACAGATTTCCTGCATCAGCTTGGTGCTCCTTCAGGGCTCTGACCTCTGTAAGGATGGGAGAACATTGGATTGAAGCTGGCAGAGGGTAAAGTGGGGAATTGCTTGGCCTTGGACACTTCCAGGGATCCAGAGGCAGCCACGGCTTCTCTGGGCACCCTGTGCTAGGGTCTCCCCACCCTCATAGGGAGCAATGCCTTCCCAATATCCCATCTAACCCTACCCTCTGGCAGTGGGAGCCATTCCTCACTGTCCCATCCTTCATCCCAAGTCCCTCTCCAACTCTCCTGGAGCCCCTTTGGGCACTGGAAGGTGCTGGATGGGCAGGGAGAAGGTTTGTTTGAACCCACTGATGGCGTGGCAGGAGATGGAGGGGAGAGTGAGCTGGGAATTGCCAGGAGTGGTCCCTGCTGCAGCACCGTGGCTGACATGTGCCTGCCCTCTCAAAGCCACACTCCAGGCTTTAGGCTGCCTGAGCTGGGCTTAATCCAAGGAAAGTCAGCCCTAGCTGTGCTGCAGGAGGCTGGAGCTGTTGGAGGAGGTGGCTTTGGACAGAAGTGGGAGCTAATGCTGGTTGCTGTTCCCTGCTGCTGTGCCCAAGGTCAGCCTGACCGTGGAGTTCCCAAATCGTTCCCAGGTTTTCCAGCTAACAGATATGCAGCAGATACAGCAACACGGAGTTGCTGCTGCTCAGCTGTGTGAGCAGCTAATGGGGTTTGTCAGCCTCTGGTGCTTCTCGCTGGGCTTTGTCAGAGCAACCCAGTCCCAAAGAGCCAGAGCTAAAGTAAGTGGGAATAGGAGTTCCCGGGGCTATGCAATTCCAATGCCTCGTGTAGCAAAGCCATCTGACTTCTCCCAGACTCACAGGCTGATTGTTATATCTGAATTGACTGTAAAGCTGGGGAGGAAGAGCATCCTTGGTGCTTCTTACAGCCCCGACCCCTCAGGCTTAAGGCACTGTCAGATTTCTCTGGTTTAAAAACCACAGTCAGGAAACACAAAACAGCCTTTGGAGGGAACGGGGTGGCAGTGGCTTCAAATCCCCTTTAAACACGGAGAGCTGCATGCTGGATCCCTGACCCAATTAATGCTTTTTAGAAGGAGTTTTCTGCTCCAGGTTGGAAGTGAAACACAACTGTGGGGCAGCCTGGCGTCTGTCTTCTCCTGCTTGCTTTTGTCTGGCCACCCTAAAACTTATGGCTGTGTTTCAGCCTTGCCTGAAGCTTATGAGAGATTTTGCTCCCAAATTGGCCACATTTGGTGACTGATCCCGTATGTTTGATTCTGAAAGGCTGTTGAATTTTTTTTGGTTTTATGTTGGCTTTTTTTCTGTGAAGGAAAGGTATGAAATAAATACCGCCTAAGAGACTTGTGGCTGTCAGCTCTACTGAGGCAGCTCTTGGACAGGGCTGTGAGGAAAACCCTGTTCTGTCTCATGCCCCATCAGGTTTAATGCTTGCTAAATGGCAGAGCTGTCGAGAACAAGCGCTGGGCTGAGGCACTGGAGCTGGTATTAAAAAAATAAATATTGCTGCAAGTGGCTGAGCTTGGAAATAAATTATGCTGTGAGTGGATATACAGGGACCGCTGAGGTGTCTGGATTCCCCCCAGGGCTCGCTGCCAGGTGGGAGGCTTGGGAATTTGGGAAGGCAGCCTATGGGGAGAGTCCTGTGTCCCAGCAGTAATAAATCCTCTTCCTGCTGTGCGATATGAGGGCTGTATTTAAATATTTTTCTTGCTCTAGAGCTGAAACCAGCTGCAGAGTCTGATCTTTTCATTTTGCCTGTCATTTACAATGTGACAAAAAAAAAGTAGGGTTTGCCACTTGTCTGGTTTTTAAAGAACTCTAAAATGATGAAAAATCTAATGAAGACCTGTCTGCCATGGCCATCCTGGAGTTCTGAGGGTTTAGCTCTTGCTTGTGCCATCTCCATCCTGTTTCTCCATGGGAACAGTGAAGTACTGAGCTTTTTATCCTGCCTTTTGAATGGAGAAACACTGGAGCACCACAAAAAAAACTTGTTGGTTGTTTGTCCTCAGATAATGTGACATAACTTAGGGTGATGCTCTGATGATGACTCTGAAAGGAAAGGTGTCTGGTATCAGGATGATTTGGGATCATCCATCTTTTCCCTGCAGACATCAGTGGTTTTGGCCGAGGACAAAGTGCATTTCCCAGGAGTGTGACTGCAGAATAAAGGATGTGGCACTGCCTCAGTGGGGCCAGATGATGGTGTGGACACTTGGATACTGTAGAAAGGCAAACATGGAGATCGATTTCTTCCTTGAGGTTTATTCCCATTAATCCACCTTTGTGGGTGCTGCTCTTTGGCTTCTGATACAATCTCTTTTGATTGTGGGATTTTTAGGGGGTGGTGCAGACTGAGGAGGGAGAGAGGGTCTGGAAAATGCTGTGTGGGAGCCTTTGCCTGGCTCCAGCATCTCAGTACATAATTTTTGCTCTGTTTTAATTGTAACCACAGCTTGATGTCACTCTTTGCCATGAGCAGTGACACAGGCCCACCGAGGACAATGGGATCTGCAGCAGCTTTTCTCCTTCCCTTCTCCTTTCTAGCAGTTTTTCTCCAGTGCCAAAGGATGAACCCTTGATTTGTGATTATTTATTCTTCATTTCCCTGCCATGATGGACGTTAAGCAGATGCCAGAAATACCTTCAGCTTTGGCCACAACCTTCCCAAAATAGCTCTGGGAGCTCTGCAGGGGGAGGTGTTTGGCAGAGGGCTCTTCCCAGTTTATCCTGAGCCAACAACCCCAGCTCACAGAGCATCTCTGGAACCACCTGGTGATGGGAATATTCTCCTGCTGCTGCAGCAGTGACACAGGGAGCGTCTCACCACCTCGTGGGATGCTCACCTGGAGTGTTTTGCAACTAAAAACCATTCCCTGAGTGGTTTTTTTATTCATCCAGATGGGCTGAGTGCACTTTGGTGCCCTGAGGTTGGCCTGGGAATGGAACAGAGCTCTCCAAACCCAATCAGCTCCCTGCTTGTAGTGATTGAGGAGTGTGGAGGAGGCATTTATCCCATGGATAAATGGGATGGGAGTAAAATCCCGGTCTTATCGGGCTGGGTAGAGGACTCTGAGCTATTTTTGGCCACTTTTCCCTGAGAGCCATTGGCACGTGGAGGTGTCTGGCAGCTGAACCCACCTCTGCTGCTCCCCCCAGCCCTGGTTCCCAGAGACGCCGGGGGTGGCTCTGTGAATGATTTGGGAGGAGGGCAGCAGGGAATGTGTTGGCTCCTTGCTTTCCGTATGGAAGTGGCACTTTCCCCTGAGGGGGTGGCAGTGAGGGGCGGATGCTGAGCACAGGAGAGCTGCTTGTTCACGGGAATAACCTCCCTCTGGGGGTGGGAACAGCACGGGGGTTGCTTCCAGCTGCATCGCTCAGCTTCTCGAAATATTGTTGGCAAAAATGTGCTTTTTCAGACTGAATGTGGGTCTTTTTAGGACAACCTATGATGTTATGCTGTTATGGGAAAAAAAAATAGAATAAAGTGAGAACTGGTTTGTCAGGAGAGAGTTTGAGGCTGTTCTGTGTGTGCCCTTGCCCTGGCCAAGGCTGGTGGGTCCAGTTCCTGAGGGAATATCCAGAGTCCCCAAAGTATTCAGTCCATCCAGTCTACAAGGTGAGAATAAAGTGAATTTTCTCTGAGATGTCACCTCCCAAAGGGCTTCCCTGTGGTGTGGGTTTATTTGCTGCCAGGCTGGGGACAGCAGTGACAGAACTCGGTGTGTCACTCAGGCTTGTGTGTTTCTGGCACTACAGGAACTTGCACTGCTGGTCCAGTGGGATCCTGACCTCCACCTTACCTTCTGTCACTGGGAAGCCACTGTGCCTTGTCCTGTCCCTCCATCCATTGTCCCAAGTCCCTCTCCAGCTCTTCTGGAGCCCCTTTAGGCACTGGCAGGGGCTCTGAGCTCTCCCTGGATTCTCCTCTCCTCCAGGTGAGCACTTCCAGCTCTCCCAGCCTGGCTCCAGAGCAGAGGTGAGGATTCTGCCCAGCCCACAGGCAGTGTATGGATGAGTGGCTGCCCAAATGGGGTTGCTGACAGCATTTCTAGAAATGTCAGTGGTTATTTGGGCTCTGAAAGAACTGGGGGTGCAGCAGAACTTCCCACACGGTGTCCCCTGGCCGGGCAGGGCTGAGGAAGGTGCTGTGCTGTGACAGTGACACGTCACATCCGAGCTGTCACTCAGTGCAGTGACTCTGCAGGGCGTCCTTGACCTGCTGGTGCTGGTTTTGGCCATGGGCAAGCTTGGCTTGGCTGTCTTTATTTATCCAGCACAAATGGATTTGTCACCCAAGCGCTTGATCTCTTGTAATTGTATCGCTGGAGCAAATCCCACTCCTGATTCCCTGCCTGCCCACCTGCTGTGCTGCTGCTTGGCTTTCTCTGCTCCTCCAGCTCACCAGCATTTCCATGAAACCCCTCTGCTTTAAGGAATGCAGATAGTCCTGGAGTCTTTTTCATCCTATTTCTTGTTGGTTGCAAAGATAATGCTGCTGTGGCATAATGCTTTCCTATCCTGCTGTTGCACCTCTCTCTCTCTCTATATATTTTAATAGTTGAATTTAAAACAAGCTCTGAATGAAATTGTGTGGGTAGGATGCTTCTCTGATTCTGCTGCAACTTGTAGGACTTCCGTGTGGCAAAAAATGTTTTTGGAGAGAGCTGCCTCCTGAGTTTTTCCTGTCTTGGTAGTGTTTTTCTCCTTACTCCAGACTCCCCACTTACGGATGCTGTGCACAGCACTGGTCTGAGCACTTCAAAAGCACAAAGACAGTGCCTTGCACCCAGCCCAGAATAAACCCTGAGCAGTGCAGGCACTAATTTTGGCACCCCACACCTCCCTGCTCCCGCTGTGGGAGAGCTGAGCTGGGAGCCATGGCAGCAACGTCGCAGGTACTCGGCAGAGCAACCTCAGAGGAATCTTTATCTTGGTGGAAACAGATGGAGTTTGACTTGGTGTCAGTTCTGAGCCCAGAATAACTCAATTTTGCAGCAGGGGAAGTGCAAAGGTACAATGCTGCCACAGCCTGGATGCTGACAGGCAGGAATTGAGCTCCGTGGGGAGCCACGCAGGATTATTCCTGCTCTTGGGAACCCTGGCCATGAGAAGAAACCTCACTTGGACATGTTTTGTCCAGGCCAGTGCTTGGGAAGGTGCTCAGCAAGGTGTGATAAAGCATCTCCTGGAACTGTGAGCTGGTGCCAGATCCCACAGCTGGAGGTCTCTCTGGGAGAAGGGATGTCACAGCCTGTGTGTGATTTGGGATCTGAGGGATAAGAACCCGAAGAGGTCCTCTCTTCTCCTGCCGTGTGCTCACTGTTCATGCACAACACTTGGCTTCAGAACTTGCCTCCCTCAAACCTGTTCCCAAAGCCTTAATTTTATTTATCAACTGGTTTAATTCATTTTGGGATGGGATTAAATTCAGCATTGATTGTCCCTGAGCTGGGTGTGTCTGATTTACAGCCCTTTTCTTAGGGGTCCAAGCTCTCCCTGGAGTGGGAGCAAATCCTGAACCACAGAATGGTTTGGGTTGGAAGGGATCTTAAAGATGAGCTCACCTCATCATCCAGGTTGCTTCAAGCCCTGTTCAGTCTGGCATTGGACACTTCCAGGGATCCAGGGGCAGGCACAGCTTCTCTGGGCACTCTGTGCCAGGGCCTCAGCACCCTCACAGGAGGAATTCCCTCCCAGTATCTCATCTAACCTTGCCCTTGGCAGTGGGAAGCCATTCCCTGTGTCCTGTCCCTCCACCCCTTGTCCCAAGTCCCTCCCCAGCTCTCCTGGAGCCCCTTTAGGCCCTGGAAGGGGCTCTGAGGTCTGAAGAGCCTGTTAGAGCTGTGGACTCAGGCTTCTTGTGCAATAATTAAAGGTTAACCCCAGTAGTCCTTGCTAATGTTTGCCTTTTGCTTTAGAGGAAGGAAGTGGGATCCTAATCTTTAGCTCAAATGCCATCTGTACTTCCATTGCCAAAAGTAAATTTGTGATGTGCTTAGTGAAGCCCAGAAAGATGTCTGGGGTAATGGACAGAAAATACCTGCCCTTTAAAGACTTCTGCCTCCCAAAGTTATTGCAGGGCTTCCTATTGTGGTTAAGGAAGTGAGGACTTGTTGGTTTGGGGATGTTTTTTGTTTGGTCGGTGCTTTTAAATGTGAGTTTTCAGAAGAGAAAGCCCCCTTGGAAAGCAGATGGCAGAGCTGAATCACGTGCTGCTTCCCTTAACATTTGGGTGGAACACGTTCCCTGGAAACCAGGCTCTGGCTCTGTGGAGATGCCAGGGAAAAGCTGCAGGGAAAGAAGTGGGGAGAATTTCAGAAACACAGTTCTGCTTTTCAGAGTTTGGCTGTCAGCCTGCCTAACCTGGGACCTGGGGAGTGTGCAGAGGTGGGAATGGAGCTGGGTGACATCTGTGCTTCAGGCGTGTCCCTCTCCTCGATGCTGCCAGATAAATCCGCTCAGTTGGTGTCCGTTGGAGGAAAGCTCATTTCCAGAGCATCTCTAGGAACCTGTGAGGAGATGTCATTAGGGAAGGAGTGGGGTCTGCCCTGATAGTGCTGCTCTAGCACTGAAACACATGGGTATTTGTAGGAAAAGGTTTAAGGATTATGGGGCTTGCGGATAATAAGCAGATGTGTCCGCTTTGCTTTGGGAAGAGGTGCAAGGATTTGATGTTTCCAGCACTAAAAAAATCAGGTGAAGAAGAACTTGGAGGCTCCTGCAGCATTTGAGATCCGTTAAAGTCCTGTATTTTGAGGATTGGGAATCGTGGAGTCACAGACTGGTTTAGCTCTTCCAGTGCCACCCTCTTCCTCTGGTCCAGGTTACTCCAAGCCCTGTCCAACCCGGTCTTGGACACGTCCAGGGATGGGACATGGGTGATCCAGGGTAGGGAAGCTGCTCTGCTGGAGGGTGGGATAGGGCAGAGCACAGAGCTGAGATCCAGCAGTGGAGGGCTGGGGAGCTTTGGGATTAGCACTAAATCCTGTGCACAGAAAGAAGCCTTGAGGCTTCAGATGTCTTGGATGTCTTGCATTTGAAGGACTTCTTCTCTGGTAAGGCTTTTGCTGAGCCTGCCAGTGAAAATCCCCAGAATGTCACAGTTATTGCATGAGAGTTATGCACTAATAGGATTTAATTTCTGCAAAGCTTCTGATGAGAGGAAGCAGTACCTCAGAGGAGCACAGGTATTTTGGGAAAGGCTTAAGTGGAATGAAATTCAGCTGCAGTCGTGTTACAGCAGGGAAGCTTGGAGGTGAGACGGAGCAAGGAGTTTTAGCATTTCCACATAGGATGTGCACAGCCCTCTCCCACCTGTCCCTGGGGTCTTCCCTGCTGGAAGGAGAGGGATCATCTTCTCAGTGCAAGGGATCTGTTGGGTCTGCTTGCTGTCCCATGGAAGCTCCTGCGAAGCTTGCACATGTCCTGCTATCCCAGGATTTGAGTTCCTGGCCCAGTGGGGAGCTGCTGCATTATTCTCCTGTTTCCTTGCGCTGTCAGGGGCTCCTGGGGAGGTGGAGTGAGGAGCCAGGCTCAGCCTTTGCAGATTGGAGGGGAAGGGGAGTGTGGAAGGTTTCCTTCCTGGGGAAAAGGGTTGGTAATGCAGCTTGGGGGGGAAAAAAAAAAATCAAACAAAGCAGCTTCTCTTCCCTTCTGGCTCAGAGTGGGGTGTGATGTCAAGGTGGAGCTGAGCCTTCCCAAAGACTATGGGAATGTTATTTCTTTCCTTTTTTTGAGGGATGGGGAATTGGTTTATATGCTTTTCTGTTAAATCTCTCAAACAATGCTGCTTCCCCTTCCTTGGAGCAATTGTTCCCTGTGGCTGACTCTCTTCCTTCCCCTTCCTCCCCATCGTGGGAAGCGCTCTCCTGATGTTGATGGATGGGCTCAGATTTAGTCTCTGCTTTACCTTCCTTTGTCCTGCTCAGCTCTCTTATTTTCCTTTATAATTTCTGCCCGCATCCTCATCGCAGAGTGGCCAAAACCAGATGTTTTAGTGCTGATGGAGGGAATTAAGCGTCAGAGCAGCGCCTACCTTCACCCTTGAACTTGGCAGGGCTGGGTTAATGACTCCATGATCCTGGAAGGCTTTTCCAACCTCAGTGATTCCTGATTCTACTGCCAGAGACATGGGACTGCAAAGTCTTAACAGACTTTATAGGTTTCATCCCTTGAGTCCATGTCCTGTTGGGAGAGCCAGTTTCTTCCTTAGGGGGAAAAAAAAAATTGGTTTTTTTTGTGATGAGCCTAATCTCAGACCTTTTCAAATGCATCCAGTTTGGGGGACAAGAATTTTTTTATTATTTTATTTTTCACTGCCCGAGAATCCCAAGACAGTGGTTGGGCCCTGGCACAGGTTGCTCAAAGAAGCTGTGGCTGCCCCATTCCTGGAAATCATCAAGAGATAGGATTGGATTTGTCCTCCAGGAGCATTTGCAAGGAAAATCTGTCATAAACCAGGCCTAGACAGAGCAGCATGGGAGAGATGCTGATCTGTCCACTTAGACTTCACTGTGGGCACACAAATTGAGTTGGAACGGAACAATTCCACGTGCTACATGCAGGAATAATAAACCATGGGATATTCCAGGCTTAAGGATGTAAGTAACCCCCTGATTCTGTGGGAATTCCACTATGACCTACTTCTTTTGGAAAATATCCCCCAGACCCCAGACAAGAACTTCCAGGTCCTTCCAGCTTTTATCAGAGGAGTTTCCTGCAGGGAGCTCTCGGTGATTTGTGCCGGGGAGGAAGAGGAAAGGCAGCTGGTTGAATATTCCACGATGGGCTTTGGATGGCTCATGGAATGAACTGGGAAAGGCAGCAGCAGCAGGCTGAGGGGTTCTGCCCTCTGTGGTTAGGTGGAAATCACGTGGTCTAATTAAACAGCAGTTGATGAGAACCTGTTTTAAGGGATTATATCATGCTTCAGCAGAGCCAGGACAGTCATCCTGCTGATAAGGCCAACACCCACTGTAAACAGAGCTATTAACAGTCCGAACTTGAGAGGTGCTCTGATGGAAACCTGGGACTTCAGAACAAAAAAGAAGCCTGGAGAAGCGTGTGGTGGATACTGAAAGCCTCGTTCCCTTGGGCAGTGGTAGAGGACTTTCTTGCATGGAAGTCTGAGAAAACTCTTTTCTGCGCCCTTTCCACAGCCCGTGGTTAGGAATTGCAGGTAATCCCCTGAAAGGATTATTGCCTGGAGAACTGCCTGGAAGTGCTGCTGTTTGCTGGCTTGACAGATGATAAAACCCTAACCTGTTGTGATCTGAGCTGTGCCTGAGCATCTGTCCTTGCTGCATCCCAGCCTCTGAGGCTTTACCTGCATCTGGTCCACAGCCAGCTGTGTTTTTAGCCGATGTTTTAAATAGGCAGTGTCCAAACTGTTTAATGCTGTCTCAGGGGGACAAGAGTGGTGGCACGAGGGACTTTTTGTACTGAGAGCTCGTTGAGGGAAGCACAGGAGTGATGGGGCTGCTGTGGGGACTGGGATTGTGGTGGCTGCTGCAGCAGAACTGTTGGGTTGTTCTCTGTGATTCCTTATTGTTGCTTTTAATTAAGAGAATAAATAAAGAAATTGCTCTTGGGAGCAATTTTGAAGGAGATCTGGAGGAAATGGTGAGTCTCTCTTTAGTGGAGGCCAAACACTGAAGTGCTGACATGGTGCTGGCCAGGCAGAGGATCTGGGGCTCTCAGTTGACCTCTGGGAAGCAGGGCGAGATTCCCACTTCCCTCTTCTTGGGAGACCATAACTCCCATAGTGATGTTCCCTATGGCATTCCTTGCTGGAGGAAGATGGTAGAAATTTGGGAGAGGTCCTGTGGAGTTCTGGGTACTCTTCTAAGCACTGCACCTACACATCAGCTTTTGTCCAAGGGATAACATCACTGGAAATGTCCAGAAATGGCAAATAAATCTGCAAGCCAAGCTCCTGTGTTATCTGCAGCAGCCCTTGGATTGCTGGAGCCTGTTTTGGACCAGCACTGCTTCGCAGATCCAGTTTGTAGCAGTGTTGATTTTCTGAAGCACTGATGCTCTTCCTTCCTTTCCAGTTCCTCAGAACAAAACAAATCCATCCGTTTAGGTGCCAGAACTCGCTGCTGACTCTGCAGAAGTTGTTTGCACTTCTCTTGCATCGTTTTTTTTCCTCTCTTGCCCCAGAGTTCGGGCCCCAGGGAAAGGACTTCTGGAAAGTCTTCAATGCAGAGCTGATGCAGAGGCGTAGGAAAGAGCAGAGGAACAGAGTTAACAGATAAACATCTCCAGCCTCCAGTTGCTTGGTGACCTCTTGCACTGGCTGTGTGAAACTTGTGTCCCAAACATAACAAGTGACAGAACACGAGAAAGTGCTGGGGGAAGTTTAGGTTGGATGTGAGGAAAAATTTCTTCCCTGAAAGAGTGGCCAGGCATTGGGACAGGCTGAACAGGGGAATGGTGGAATCACAGCCCCTGGAAGTGCTCAGGAGGTGGATGGGATGTGTAGTACATGGGCACACTCTGGTAAATAGTTGGACTCGATCTTAGAGGCCTTTCCTGACCTTAATGATTCTGTTTAAATACAATTTTATTTTTTTTTAATTTTTGCAATAAATCTTGGTGGAATTTGCTCTTAAAAGCACATACCCATTAAAAGTCTAGGAAACTTGGTCTTCCTAGTGTGGAATCATTTAGGCTTTAAAAATCGTGGTTGTTACCAAGATTTATGCCTTGGAGCCATGTGGTGGCTGTGTTGGACCTGCTGCTTTCGGTGGAACTGTGTGAAGACTTCAGGAGGCTCCTTCCCTCTGGTGGGGAGTTTTTGGCTCCTGTCCCTGGTCTGGTCCCAGTCAGGCCATGGCCAGAGGTGCCAGCCTTAGCTCGGTGCTGCAGGAACCTTCATGTCATATCCTTGGGATGGGGACTGAATTCCATGGATGGGGCAGGTCTCTGGGGCTGCAGTGATGGTGCAGGTCCCCGGGGCTGCAGTGACGGTGGTGCAGGTCCCTGGGGCTGCAGTGACGGTGGTGCAGGTCCCTGGGGCTGCAGTGATGGTGGTGCAGGTCCCTGGGGCTGCAGTGACGGTGGTGTGCAGGTCTCTGGGGCTGCAGTGACGGTGGTGCAGGTCTCTGGGGCTGCAGTGATGGTGGTGCAGCTCCTGTTTGTTCAGGCTGCCCTTGGCCCTCTGGATAACCCCCTTTAATCCCTGGGCTTACTCCAAAGCAGTGTCACCAGAGAGTGTCTGAGCAGAGATTAGCCACGGGTGAACGCGGCCGCCTGCGAGAGCGCCGAGGGAAAACAGAAATCTCTCTATTGCTAAAAATGACCCCCAAGTTCTCACTTTGTGTTTTGCTTTTTAATTATTTTTTTTTCAGCTTCATGTTTTAAACCAGTTCCTGCAGTTCCCAGAGAGCTGCTCAGGGGCTGTAGTGCCGTGGGTACCTGGTGCAGAGACTCCTCCATCCTGCATCAGAACCGTCCCTGTTCTCTGCTGGCACGAGCCAGGTGCCCTGGGGGTGGCAGCTGGGGGTGGCTTGGCTGCGTGTTGCTCTGGCTGATCCACACTAATGCAGTGTTTGGGAAGTGGAGCCTGGCTGGTGAAGGACAGGCAGCTTCGTGGGAGAGGAGCACCAGGCTGACCTTAGCTGTGCCCAGCACGTTTGACCCGAGGGGAGCTTGGTAGCTTGTGGCACATCCTGTGGGGGAAATAGTTTGGAAACTGAACTTCTGGAAGGGGAGGGGTGCTTAAGAAACCCATAGGTGTGCTGGTAGTATCTCTAAAATGTTCACAGAATATCCTGAGTTGGGAGGGACCCATGAGGATGATCGAGTCCAGCTCCTGGCCCTGCACAGGACACCCCAGCAATCCCACCCTGTGCCTGAGGGCATTGTCCAGAGGCTTCTTGAGCTTGGCTGAGTGATCTGTGCTGGCACAAGTTGGATGGGGCTTGGAGCACCCTGGGATAGTGGAAGGTGTCTCTGCCCATGGCAGAGGTGGAACTGAATGAGCTTTGAGATCCCTTCCCACCCCAACCTTTCCATTATTCTAAGTCCTTTTGCCCCTGAGACCTTCCCACCCCTTTGGGATGGGTGACAGGGATGTGGCACTTGCCTTGCCCCAGCTCAGTTCTCTGCATCCCCTTGTGACCTCAGGGAAGAAATGAATCTCTGGGCTTTGGGGCTGTGCTGGCCAAAGTGGGGGATCACCAAATTCCCCTTCAGGCTGCTGTGCCTCAGGGACTGCACTGTAGGATTTAAGCGGGAACAAGCTGCTGATCCTGTGTGTTTTTCCATATTGACCCCTGTGAGAGGAGCAGGAGTTGCATAAGTGGATGGATGGAGGAGCAGAAACAATTTTCTTGTGCAGGATGAGATGATTCAGCCTCTGTTTGTGTGGAAAAGGCCATGGATAGGCAGCTCCAGCACCCAGTGCCACACGTGGAATACTCAACCCATCAACACCAGCCCTCCACACTTAAGGTCATCTGCTCTTCTGAGTGTTTACAGCTCAAAAAGCAGCCTGGGAATCCTGACTCTGCTTCGTGTCCTCTTTCAGCGTCCCTGCCTCCTGGTTATGAATTTAACATGAAACAGTGCTTTTCACATGTTTTAAAAGCTGCCTACAGAAAGGCTGGGAGGACAGCTAAGGTGAGGACAAACTTCCTGGGAGATGGGAGGATGTTTGTTTGCCTGTCCTTTGGTGGAAAGGCTTGGAGTGTGTTTGTAAAGCTGCACATTGGTTTATTCCCCAGCAGACTCAGGTATCTCCTGGATTGGTGGGATCTGCTCTCCTCTGAGGAATTTAGATTAAAACCTGAAAAGATGTTTGGGAAGGTTACAGCAAGAAAAGTTGTTTAACGAGCGTTTGTCAGGAATAACTTCCTCGGTGCCCTTGTCTCGGTGTTATCTCGTTGTGCCTCGGGAGGAATGCTGCTCCTGCAGCAGCAGAAGGTCGTGGTGACACGTGTTGAGCTGCCAGTGTTGGCTGCCTCGCTCACACGCTGGCAGCCCTTGGAGGGTGCTGCCTGAGGGGTCCTTTTTGTTAAATATCTCACTGGCAGCGGTGGGGCTCTTGTGGCAGAGGAAACTTTGAAAGTGTTTAAGAATCTTGTGGTGAGTGAAGCACCACCTTCTGTGGGTTCCGTGGACTAGAACTGCTTCAGGGATCGGAGAATAATAGAACACTTTAGGTTGGAATGGGTCTTTAAACATCATCCACTGCCACCCCTGCTACGGCTGGGGACACCTTCCATTATCCCAGCCTGCTCCAAGCCCTGTCCAGCCGGGTCCTGGACACTTCCAGGGATCCAGGGGCAGCCACAGCTCTGGGCACCCTGTGCCAGGGCCGCACCACCCTCATAGGGAACAATTCCTTCCCAATATCCCATCTAGCCCTGTCCTCTGGCAGTGGGAAGCCATTCCCTGTGTCCTGGCCCGCCATGCCTTGTCCCAAGTCCCTCTCCAGCTCTCCTGGAGCCCCTTCAGGCCCTGGAAGGGGCTCTGAGCTCTCCCTGGAGCCTTCTCCTCTCCAGGTGAGCACCCCCCGCTCTCCCAGCCTGGCTCCAGAGCAGAGGGGCTCCAGCCCTGGAGCAGCTCCGTGGCCTCCTCTGGACTCTCTCCAGCAGCTCCATGTCCTCCTGCTGTTGGCCCCAGGGCTGGGGCAGCTCTGCAGGTGGGGTCTCACCTGAGCACAGGGGCAGAATCCCCCCTCAGCCCAAGGCATGGAGGGTTCTGGCTGCCAGAGCACGTGGCAGGATCACGTCCAGCTCTCACCCACCAGTGCTCCCAATTCCTGCCTTGCCGAGCTCTCCCCAGTGTGTCCATCCCCCAGCACCTTGGGAAGCACAGATTTGTCCCTCAAGGTATTCCTTGGGTGTCTGGGCTGGCACAAGGCTTTTATTTTGGCTTGTTATTTGTGACAGAAGCTCTGTGAGCTCTCAGCACTGAGGAGTATTTTTTCCCCTGTCGAATGGAAGAAGTGGGGGTAGAAATGCAGAGTGCCAAGTCCAGGTGGTGCCATTCCTGATGTCCCGTGCTGCCCCGGCAGGGAGAGTGCCGGGAGGGGACTTCAGTGGCTCTGCCAGACGTGGCACATGTGCAACCACGAGGGCACTGCTGGAGCTGCAAATGCCTGACGTGCTTGTGGGTCAGGCAAGGGCACTGTTTACATCCTGTAATTAACATCTGTGAGTTAATCACCGGGGCTGGCACATCCGGAGACGCTGGGTTGGAGTCTCACTGTCTGTTGTTGCAGTTGGATCCCTGTCCCAGAGGTGACAGGAGGCCAATAGCAAAGATGTGTCAGCTTGGGCTTTTGGTGCTAATTTATCCTCCTCCCCTGTCCAGCGTGTGTTTGCAGCACATAAATCACCACCTTTACAAATCAGAGCTTTAACTTCTTCCTCCTCTCGGGCCCTTGGAAAACCTGCCTTGTGCAACTGTGCAGTTTTTCTTTAGAACACATTGAAAGGTTTGGGTTTGGAGAGACCTTAAAGCTCATCCAGTTCCATGGGCAGGGGCACCTTCCGCTGTCCCAGGGTGCTCCAAGCCCCCTCCAACACTTCCAGTGTTCCAGGGGCAGCCACAGCTTCTCTGGGCACCCTGTGCCAGGGCCTCCCCACCCTCACAGGGAGGGATTTCTTCTGATTATGAACCTCTGGGGCAGATTAAGGAAAACTTAGCAAAGGCAGAGCCTTGAGCACGGTGTTTCTGGTGCTTGGTGGGACATAGAGCTGCTCACAGAAGGCCAACCTGAGCCTTTGGTGGGTTTTACAGAACTTCATTGACTCTTGGAGACTTAGGTGTCGTAATTAATGTTCAGTGCAAGTGAAAATCTAATATTTGGCTGATGACTGTTCTGAAATATGTTAGTAGGCTGCTGGGGGATTAAACTGGCAAAACAGGGGATGTTTGTGCTGTGTCAATTCCCCACTACCACTGCCTCTTGTTCAGTCAATGCCACTCTCCTTGGGACTGCAAAAAAAGGTCATTTGTCCTCCTTGGTTTAATGAAAATTTCAGAGGATGGAATTAGTCTGTCCCAGAAGGATGCAGAAAGGGAAATGGGGATGGTGACTTAAAATCTCCTCTTCCATTGTGTCCATAACACAGCATCTTGCTCTAAGCTATGTGAAAAGACTTTAATTCTGAGTCTAGCAAGGCTGAAAGGTGGTGTGGAATAAAACCCAGCTTTCTCAGTAGATGCAGAAGTGACCTTGTTGTTAAAACCTGAGGCAGTTCAGACTCCTAAAACTGCCAGGTTTATAAAAGATGCAGTTAATTAACATTGAGGCAAATATGCTGGGGAGTTAATTTACATCCTTATCTCCCTCAAAATGTTATGGAAGGGTTGATGTGCCTTTGTCTCCCAAGTGGTGGTGAGGGAGGTCAATGCCTTGTCCCAGGTAACAAATAACAGGACAAGAGCAAATGGTTTAGATTGGAGATTAGAAAAAATTTCGTTATGGAAAAGGTTGTCCAGTCCTGCCACAGGCTGTGGAGAGTCCCAAAGGTAGCCTGTGTGCATTAGTGCCTGAATTCAAATATATCAGTGTATCAATAAAGGCTGGGAAAAAAATCCCAGCTGAGTTGTGGGGAATATGGAGAAAAGGAAGGATGGTTATGAAGATTTATTTCCCTGAGAACTGGTTATGTTCCCAGGCTGAAAGAAAGGCCAGGAATGACATGGAAGAAGGGACAAGTTTCCAGCTTTTTGAGGCACACTGTGATGGGCTTGTAGCTCTGATTTCCAACTCCATTTCTGAATCCGATGGGTGGCTGTTGGTATTTCTGAAATCTGCAGTTGGAATTCCACAGCAGCTGGAGAATTCTGCCTTGGGTCAAAGCTTCGCCTTCAGTTATGGAGAGAAGCTTGAGGACACAGCTGGGGCAGAATGACCCAAGCTTCTGGCAGTGCTTTATCCAGCAGGCACAAAACTTCCTGCACAAAAATTGCTGTGTCTTCCCTAGAGCAATAATTGCCACATTTTTGTGGAGCGGGATCAGGGTGATGCTGGGTTTGCCTGCCTCCCTGGCTGTTTTGAGCTGTGCTGTTGTGCTCCTCCATCAGGTGTTGCTGTTACAAAAAAAGGACTTTTTTTGAGTGGTTGAGGTGTGATTTTTCTCTTCTTTTTCCTCACTGGATCTCCCACCATCTCATTAGAAATGGACGCACTGAGCTCCTTATGGAACACTTTTTTTCCCCCTCCCATTCTTTGTACACAAATTGGATGTCTTAAACTCATCCAACTCAAAGTCCATGTGGAGTTAAATGTCTTCACTGCCCAAATGTCTGGTGGGCACTGATCTCCTTGGGAGCTCTTCCAGGCATCCACTTGTTTCTAACCTAAAGCAGCAGGGGCTTAAATTGCTTGGTGACTCCATCCTGGAGCCGAGAGCTCCTTTCCTCTTGGGTTGTGTAGGAAGTCTGTTCATGGATTAGGCAGGAAGCTCACCTGTGATGTGGGAGGAAGAAAACAGGTTTGAAAGTCTCTTCCACATCTCAGGTACTTGTCTGAACCCTCGGGCTGTTTACAGTCTGGTTTTGGTGGGGAAGATTAGATGATTTATTTAATATTCCAGCTCTTTTCTTCTGTAGGGTGAAAGGAGGGTTTCATAGTCTGCATCCCACGGAGCTGGGCAAAGTTTCCCTGCCTGCAGCTGTACAGAAAAGGCAAGGACAAGGGCGTTATCCAGGAGGTGCTGGAGTGTTCCAAACCCTGGGGAGAGGCCAGAGAGAAGCGAGGAATCACCTGGCAGGTTGTGCTTTGGGCATCTTCATAGGTGGTGATGAGCAGGATTCCACATCCTGGGCCTGCTGCAGGATTTTGTGGATGTTTGGGAGGCTGGAAGAAACCCAAATGCTGTGTGTGTATTTCTTGTTTATTTAAACATCAAAATTATGCCACACATGCCTCCAGAGCCCAGGGTGTGGCATCTGTGAATGATGGAGGAGAACTTTAAGGCCTTGTAGTGATTCACCTGCTCTCCTTTAGGATAAAACAAACCTTTCCTTAATCAGTGCTGATGAACAGACTTTAAATTGAAACGATCTTATTCCATGTAAATTTTTTCTTGGATTTTTTCGTTTTCTTGCAGTACAGTCCCTGAACAACCTTTAAATCTGAACCACGTTTTTCTGCTCGATGCTCCTGTGGTGCTGATAATTCTTCTTTCCTTGTCATTCTTTCATCCCTGGGTATTTATGTGTGTATAAACAGAGAGCAACAATTCTGACTTGCCATCCCAGGACTCTTTGACCATTTCAAACATAAACTGGGCTTAGATCTCAGTTCTGTCTTTCCACATAATAAATTACCAGCATTTATTGGTCTTTTGACATACAGGTTTCCTAAGGGAAAAGAAGGAGACTGGCTGAACAAAGCCTTCTCTATAATCAGAGTTTGCAGGAGGCTTTGGGCAGAAATTGCAAATCCTGGCCAGTGCAGCAAGGATTTTTATGGCTCTATCTATAATTGCATTTATGCTGAGAGGAGGTTTGGGGGATGCTGGATCCCATATCTTAGACTGCATCATTAAAAGATGAATGTGTATAATATATTAAAGGAATTGCGTGCCAAGGACTGATGAAAACTTAGTGTTTTTGTGGAAATTTATCACTGGAGACAGTTTTAGAGCCATGTCATAATTTAGGCTGGGAGGGACCTTAAAGCCCGTCTCATTCCACCTCCCTGGCATGGGCAGGGACATCTTCCACTTGCTCAGGTTGCTCCACGATGGAGATGACTGGGAAATGAGCTGGATCTCTGGCTGGGGTGACACTGATGGCTCCTCTTGCTGGCTGCTTCTATTCTCTGTCACGTTGTGCTGACACAGCTCAGTGCTTCAATGAAAACCTTTTGCAGTGACACATCTTGGACTCCCTAACCTCAGCTGGGGGTTAACCCGGTCATCTCCTGTCCTGCGTGACATCAGGTGGCTTTTTTTTACATCTGAAAGGCTTTTTCCTCTAGGAAGTTCTGTACTGGGAGGAAGACTTCTCGTGGCTCCTGAAGATGGCTCTGGTTTTGGGCGCGCGCAGAAAACTCAACCCATCTGAGATGGAAGGTACTGGGTGAATCTTGCCCCTGGTTCCAGTTGGGATCAGGAACTGGGCTGACTGGACTCCATCCTGCTGGGGTGAGGAGTAGCTGAAGGGCAGTGATTTTCCTGCAGAAAGTCAGTGGCTCCTGAGCAGGCAGCTCATGGAGGTGTGGCTGAGAGCCTCAGCTTGGATAATAAAACTGGGAATCCTCCTCTGCTGGAGGGGCTGCTGAGCCAGACTCCCTCTCCTGGCTGGCTGTTCCTCCCTTCTGGAATTTCCCGTGCCCTGGGACAGTGGATGGCCCTCACAGAGACCTTGGCTTTCCGTGTGTGTCTAACTGGCGTTGCAGTCAGGCCATTGTGTCTGTCCCCTCCATGGCTTTGTTCCTGTCCCCTTCCCATCTTGGGGGCTGCTTTGGAAGGAGGCTCTGGGAAGGTTCCAGACCTCCCAGCTCCCTGGAAGATGGTGCTGCTGGGCTGGGGGGTTGTGGCCTTCTTGCCTGGGCAGAAGGATGGTTGCCTTCACCTTCCTGCGTCCAGAAGAGGCATGGCTGCAGCAGTTTCGGCAGGGCTCCTCTCTTGTGCCTGCAGAGCAGCACTAGCAGCTGCCTTGTGCCCTCTCCCAGCCAGGAGGGAGAAGTAGGTCAGAATTTGCATTCTTTGCCCGGATTCCCTGCATAACTTGAACACTTTTTCCTTTTTTTTTCCTCTTTTAAATGCCCCGTTCCTGTACATGTGTGTTCCTCAGGCTCCCCTGATTCAGAGTTGAAGACTCAAATTCAGATGCATAATTGGGCTTTAATATCAGTCTTCCTTCCAAAAACACTTTTGGGAGACACCTCACATGCTGACAGACCAATCCCAGCATGTAAAAATCTGAAGGAAATGCTTGGGGCAGCAGTCTTCATTTCTGGCTGCTGTGTTGTCTGGATCAGGAGTTGAATTTTCTCCTGTAGTTCCTATTTTGCATGACAAGAGCGAGTAATTGGGGTGAAATCATCTGTGCTGCAGACTGTGATGGTGAGAGTTCTTTTCAGTGCTTCTCTGTATGTTTTTTGGGGGATTTTTTTTCTGGTTTGAAATGTCCTGATTGGGTGGGGGAGGAGAGATGGAGCACAGAAGGCTGGTGGCAACCAGAGAAGCATCCAGACGTTGCTGCAGGGCAGGCAAGGAAGATTTTGGCATAGTTTTGTGCAGTGTGAGAAAAAAGAGCTTTGCTGTGATGAGCCAGATGAGGTCTGATGTGATGGGACAGGAAAGTTGTGGCTGCCCCATCCCTGGAAGTGTCCAAGGCCAAGTTGGAGGGGGCTTGGAGCAGCCTGGGACAGTGGAAAATGTCCCTGCCTGTGGAAGGGGTGGGATTGGATGAGTTGTAAGGTCGCTCCCAGCCCAAACAATTCCGTGATGATTCATGTGTGATTCAGCATCTCTGGCAGATTTTTCAGTAATCTGGCAAAAAAGGGGAACATAACATCCCGAAATTGGGTGATTTTCCAGAGGATGATGGAAAGACGGACCTGCTGCACGATTCTGGTCTTTCCCCATCTGTGGGAGTGATTTTCAGTTTGGGGTTTTGTGGTTAAATCCTCCAGAGGCTTCATTTGCATTATTGTCAGTCTGAAATAAAGCAAATCGTGTGCTCTGAAGGCAGGTGGATGGGTGAAAGTGACAGAAATGCTGTGACACAATCATTATTTTAATAGGTTTTCACCCTATTTTTAAAGTAAGATTTTAAAAGTATTTTTAAATGCTTCACTGAGATTTTGCTTTGTATTTCTCACAGCATGTACACGTTTTTAGCCCAAACCTCTCTTTTCCCGAGGAGATTTCAGGCTGTTTTTTGCTGTATCTATTTCGTGCTGGCGAAGCTGCCACCCGGATCTGTCTGAGGCTTGTGCAAAGAGCAGGAATTGTCATGTCTGTTCCCACTTGTGCCCCCTTGAGCTGCCAAAAAGCGTCAGCAGCTCAGAGGGTTCTGCACAGGGAGGATCTTTTGGGAGTTGAGCTTTTCCCCCGTCCTGCCTTTGCTGTTTGATCTCTTTCCTTGGGGCTTTGGTGCATTCAAACCTTGACAGTCGGAAGGCTGAGTAAAAGTAAACAGAAGGTTTAGTCTTTTTCAAGCTAAATCCAAAGTTTTGGGCTTAACTTTTACGTTAAACCCTACTTTTAAGTTGGATGAACTTTATTGGAGGGCAGATTTGGGAATTGCAGTGAATTCACTTTGGATTTCTTTGTTCCCTCCTGTACCTGCTATTTGTGTTAATCCTACAGATGTCCTGTCGTTCCCCTTGGATTTTAGGCCGTAATATTCCTCCTCCATTGTGTATTCCTCTTTTCAGCAAACTAAAGGAGGAATTTGGGTGTTGGTTTTGGAAATGTGGGATGTGGCTGGAATCCCTGGCTCATGCTGTGGTCAAACCACTGTGCTGCAAAGGTCTTGTTATCCTTCACTCAACGTTCCTGTCCCTGTAAAGAGCTTTTCTTGGGCTGTGCTGTGTCTGACCTGCTCTTCACCTCCAGGTGGGGTTTAAGTAAACCAGTTAACCTCTGGCTTAAACTAAATCTAGGCCTAAACCTGCCATCCTTGACTTGGAGCTGGAATCCCCTCCCTGCGGGTAACAACAGGCAGAATGCTTGGGCTGTTGTGTGGTGAAGTCTTGGCCGCCTCGTGCTTGTCTCGTGAGCAAAATTTCAAAGCTCAACGAGATGAAAATACACAATGAAGCCTTTTCTGTCTCTAGGAGCTGATTGTAGCAGGAAATCAATGTGAGCTTTGGCTTCCTTGTGCAATCTTGTCTTCAAAGTAAGGGGATGATGAATGGCTATCAGCTCAGCTCCTACTATTATTGCTAATAACTGGAGCTGGAAATCTCTTGGACTAATAAACTGCACTGTAAGTTAAAGCAAAAATTCAGTACTGTCAGAATACAAAGATGGGGATGATCCTGAACACAATTTATGGCTCCTGAAAACGACTCCTGGCTGCCAAGCTAAAATTAAAGAGCTCAGTACTGAGAAACTCTTCTGGAGAGTATTTGTCCCGTAAAGGAGGAGAAAAGCTGCTGACAGCTCCTGGTTTGGGGAGTCCGCTGCTTGAGCCTCCATAGCTGGTACAAAGCATGACTGTGAATTAAAAAATGAAAATCTCAGGCTTCTTGTTGCGGCTAGGATTGGCTGGTTGGTGTTGGCACGGGGTCTGCTGGAGCTGATCCAGTACCTGCTCTTTTTTTTTTTTGCTCTTTGAGATGGTGAAATGACTTAGGTTTTCTTTTGGGGCAAAAGAGATGATCTTGTTGACTCTTCAACGCGATATGAGAGAGCAGTGAAACACTTTTGGTGATTTGTTGTCTTCTTTGTGCTCTGCTTCTTCCTCCAGTGATATCCCTGGATTCTGGCAGAGGCTTGGCGCTGAAGCTCTGAGGATGTTGTTTGCTCATCCTAAAGTGATGTCAGTAACAGGAGGAAGCTTGAAAATTAGGGATATTGGCTCTTTCAAGATGCTTAAGTTTGTAGCCGCTTAGCTCACTCCTCTTAAAAATGGTAGTAATGAAAAAACATAAATAAAAATGTTAATATAATCCTGGATCTCCATCCTTCTCTCCTTATCTTGACAAAGAATCCCATTACTCTGCATCTTGTCCAGTTCCTGAAGTCTCTGGCTAGGGGACCAGGAGCTGGGGAAGCTGAGGTGAAAGCTGGTGCCACAGGGTTGGGGTTTTCCGGCTGAGGGTCAGATCAGCTCTTTTGATCTTACTTCAGAAGAAAGCAAAAGTGTTTCCCTGGCACAGCCACTGGCTGTTCCTGTCTGAAAGCTGAGCAGCCTTTTCATTTTGGAAACTTTCCCAGAGATAAACGTGGAGCCCGTGGTTCGTAGTGTGGAGAGACTACGCTGGGGTTGGAAGCTTTAAACACGTTCATAGAAAGGTTTGGGCTGGAAAGGACCTTCAAGATCATCCCATTCCAACCCTTCTGCCATGGGCAGGGACACCTTCCACTATCCCAGGCTGCTCCAAGCCCCCTCCAACCTGGCCTCGGACACTTCCAGGAATCCAGGGGCAGCCACAGCTTCTCTGGGCACCCTGTGCCAGGGCCTCCCCACCCTCACAGGGAACAATTCCTTCCCAATATCCCATCTATCCCTGCCCTCTGTCCTGTCCCTCCATCCCTTGTCCAAGTCCCTCTCCAGCTCTCCTGGAGCCCCTTTAAGCACTGGAAGGGGCTCTGAGGTCTCCCTGGATTCTTGTCTCCTCCAGGTGAACACCCCCAGCTCTCCCAGCCTGGCTCCAGCCCCTGGAGCATCTCCATGGCCTCCTTTGTACCTCTTTCCTGGCATCCAGCTGTGTTTTGCCCTCTGCTGCAACACTGGGATTCTTGGACTGGTTGAGCTTTCTCCAGGACGTGGCAGGGAACTCCCTGTGCAGGGACTTTATGGTGTGACCTCCAGTAGCTGTTCTGTGCTGCTGGCTGGATGTGAGGCTGGGATCGGCCACGTTAGCTGAGCAGAGAGCATTCAGAAGCTTGCTTTTAAAATGCCTTTGTTGAGCTGAAGGAGAGATTTAAGAAGAATCATGCTCAAATCCCCACAAAACCTGAGCCACCTGTTGCAGGGAGAGACCTCTGGAGCTGGGGTGAGCTGTGGCTTCACACCTGGGGGCTGAACAGGTGTTGGGTGGCAGAGATGGTGTGGTGTGGGGGAGAAAATGTCCTTAAGCTGCGAAACAGCCTCGTGAGAGACGGAGCGAGACGAGACACGGAGCCGCCTCCGCGTCCTCGCTCCGCGGGGATTTTGTGAAGCCAAACAGATTTGGGGACCCAAGCGTGGGTGGTCTGTGAGGAAAGCACTTGTCATGTCCCTGGAATAGAAACTCAGCCCTGCTGCTGGAAGCAGGTGGTGTCAGCTGTCTGCCAGCACGAAAAAGGGAAGGTTTTTCGGGGCTTCAGTCAGTCCATACGAACTGGCACCAAAAAAAATGTGAGAAAACTTGTTTTCAAGGGCTTGGCAGAAGATTGAACAGCAAACAACTCCATTTGAGAATACCTGGAATTCAAGTGGATTTTACTAGAAATACTGGGACAATGTCTTTGTGTTCAGCTCAGTGAACGTGTTCTCACCCTCTTTTAAGTACTGCTGAGGATGCTCCAAGCTAAGGGATGAGCACTTGAACTGAAGTCTCACAGGCTCCTCAGCAGCTTGCAGCTACTAAAGAGAGAAATGAACCTTCTTGGAAAACAGCATGGCCCGGATCCCCAGCTTGCTGGAATATGTAAAATTCCTTAAAAAGCTGGAAGTGAATAGCCAGGATTAAAGAGGGAGAGAGATGATCAATTGCAGCAGTTTGGCCAGCATTGCTGGCTTGAGGGGTTTCTGCTGGGAAAAAAAGAGATTTCCAACCTGAGCAGCCTCGCTCTGTTGGAGTTTAGATATTGGCTGTAAACTTCAGGTTGGTTTAAAACCTGAAAAAAGGCTTAGTTTCTCAACTGGAAGGAAAGGGGTAAAAATACAAAATTCCTGCTGAGTCCTCTATGCAGTCACTTCCTTGCATTCCTTGAAGAAAGTGATTCCTGCTTATAAAAAAAAATCAGAGAATAAATAGTTCAGCTTGGGAGGGAGCTCAGCAGTCCAACCACCTGCTCAGGTCAGCTCAGGAATTATCTGAAGAGCAAGTCGATGGAATAACCTTGGCAGCTGGATCCTGTGGATTGCCAGAGCCTAGTGTGACACTGAAGGACGTGCAGGCTGGCTCCAGAAGCACTGGATGGAGGATGAGCAGGGACCACCACAACCCCACCCTGTATTAAAAGAGTGTGAGCCAAGGGGTCTGAGTCTGTGATTTGTGTTTTTGTTTAGTTTTGGTTTTTGTTTGTGTTTTTTTTGTTTTGACTGATAGGCAATTTCCAACAGAATTCACAAAAATAAACACAATTAAATCAAGAATTGGTTGAAAAAGGTGTCTTCCAGCAGTTGCAGAGTTTTCTCCCCCTTTGGGATAAAAACAATAAAATCACTGGACTATTTTTTTTTTCCTTTATTTTTGTTCCTTTTCAGCTTTTTATTGGGTTGGAAAGGATAGAACATGGAAAGTTTAATTCATGTCTCTCACCTGTGGGCTTAGAGCCAAGGAAGGCAACCAGTTTAACTCCATTGGCTTTAGGTGCTGCAGAGATTAAAATGAGTTTTTTTCCATGAGTGAGGCATCTTCTGTCTCATCCATCCTTTGGATTTATTGGTCTGATTCTTGCTGCCTTGAGGATCCCTGGATTTGTTTCTTTCCAGCTTTCTTGGCTGAAGTGCTGTACTGGACAAAGGAAGACTCTTCTTCAGGTGGTGCTTCCATTCAGTGCCTTTCAGGAGAAACAATCACAGCCTGCTTAGGAAAATGCTGTGACCTACTGCCTCAAATACTGGATTTGGAAGGTGAAGTGTTTGGTTTCTGTCTCTGAAACAAGGAGTTTCAATAAGGCTGGGGTTGGTAAAGGTCTGGAAGAGGTGCTGGTAATGCCAGGATTGAGGTCAGGGAAGAAAAGGCTTCCTTCCCCTTGTAAACCTGGAGGGCTCTTACATAACTGTCCTGAACCAGCTTAGGAGAGGGCTGAGATGGGGAGGGGAAATAAAAAAAGCACACTAGTGAAAGATTGCTGATAAGCCCAGAGAATCCAAAAATAGGATCAGGCTCCAGGGAGTGAAGGAGAACCTGCTGGAGGTAATAATCTGGAGATCGACAGAAATTCAAGGGACTCACACAAGCCCTGAGCCAGACAAACTTGGGTCAGATGGATCCTAATCTTGAGGTGAAGGTACCTGAACTGTTTATAAATTGTGTCCTGGCTGGGGAGGAAAAGAAACTCATCAAGTTCTGGCCATGCCTCACCTAGAGCAGGATGCTCACATCCCATGGATGCAGGGGGAATTGGAATTCTGCAGTGGTGAAGCAGAATGAATGTTCAGATCCAGAGCATCATGGAATGGGGTGGGTTGGAAGAGACCTTAAAACTATCTTGTTCCAGCCCCCCTGCCCTGGGGTTGGAACTAGATTGTTTTTGGCACCTTCCACTTGTTCCTTGGCCTTGAACACATCCATGGATTCCTCTTTTCAGTTGAAAATAATTCTTAAAACAAGACAAAGAGCTACACTGCCAGATTTGGGAACAAAGACTTGACTCTCCTCCTTTTCCCAATTGTTTTTCCCTGTTTCCCCCCTCCCTATGACAGATTCACCTGCTGATTTGTTGTGCCATTTCCTTCTGCTTTCATATGGCAAAGAGAGATTTCTTCTGTTTCCTGCTCCCATGTATATTTTGCTAGTCTGGAAATTTAACACTTTTTCAGGAAAAAAAAGCCTCCACTTCTCTGC
This sequence comes from Callaeas wilsoni, assembly GCA_013398955.1. NCBI lineage: Eukaryota > Metazoa > Chordata > Aves > Passeriformes > Callaeidae > Callaeas > Callaeas wilsoni. Next base: position 26,769 of record VWPU01007286.1, read on the forward strand.
CTTTCATTTTCTTTCTTTCCTGGCCAGCTCTTTTCCTCTGGGATTCTGGTTTGTCCAGTCTGGATACTGGTGGCTTTGAACCTTGGCGTGCTCATCCAGGGAACTTTAATTTTGATGTTGATTTGCCCTTGAGTTTCAGTAATGTTTAAGAACCATTCCAGCAAAAAGAAGGGTATTGCTGATGATCTTTTTTGTTTCCTTTGGGTTTGGTTTCTTTGGGGGGTTTATTTGCTTCTAATGCTTATAAAGCCTAATTCTGAAACTTCTTGCTGAAATTTCCCACTTGCAGTGATCATTTTTTGGTACTTGGTGCTTTCTCTTAATTTGATGAATATCCCAGTATTTTTCAGGACCTTTTTCAGCCTGTTTAAAACACTGGCAGGAACTGACTTGGCCAGCAAATTATTCAGTGTGAGGTCAATTATTCAATGCTCTCGATGTTTTCCTACTTAACCAAAAAATACTGATTTAAGAGCGAGCGCAGTCTGGTTTCTTTGGGACCTATTTCAAACCTTTAATCTTCCCACTTCCATCCTTTCCCCTCTCCAGCTGTACTCGCTGATTAGTCTTTGACAGCAGGCTGGGCTAGGACTGCTCTTCCTTTGGGGGGGAGGTTTATTTGATCTTTTCCCACCCAGCAGCTCCTCTTGGAGAGCGTTCCAGCGGGGCTGGAAGAGGCTGAAGCTCCAGGGAATCGCTGCCTGGGGAGGGAAGGAAAGGTAGGAGAAAGCAAGGAACGGGAACAGAGGCACTTACACAGTCACACTGTGTTTTGGTAGGAAAATAAGCTGGAAGTGAAGATATTTTGGCTCGTGGAAGGAAAGCTGCTTGTCTCTTACCCAGACAGTAGTTGCTCTCAAGGCCGGCTCTTAATCTGAGTGGATTTAAGATGAAAACCCAGAGCTGCTTTCTGGAAGTGGGATAAAAGCCATTTAATCTGGGAGATGCTGTGTTTGTGTGCAGCTGGCTTGCCCTTTCAAGTTCCACGGGCTAATTTTCCTGGGAACCTCTTAAATAAATGTATATGAGAATAATAATAATAATAATAGCTTTTCTGTGGGAATTCTGTGCTCTGGAAAGCCCTTCTCTGCTGCCCTGATATGTGGCTGCTTTTTGGTCTGTATTCCAGGTGGGAGATGCCTGACCCACCTGGGCAGGGGGTTCTGTCTTCAGAGCAAGCGTAGCCTTGAAAATTGCACTTTTCTCATGGTTGCCTAGGGCTGGCTCACCAAAAGAGGTGCAGGAAGCCTTTTTACTGATTTTTTTTTTTTTTTTTTTTTTTTTTTTTTTTTAGCTCTTGTGTGGTGCTCAAAGGTCTGCCTTGAGCAGTGCCCTGGTCTTTTGGTGCCATGGATGTGTTTCTGGGATGGAAAGGGAAGGTCAGTGTGGTGAATGGATGTGTTCCCTGTGGCCAGCCTCGCTGGCCGAGGGATGTTTGCATAGCTGGTGTTGAGCGTGTGCTGCTGAGCACCCTGCCCTGCTCCAAATCCCTTGGGTGTTTGTACTTTCTTTGCTCCTCCAACATCACCGAGCTACTTAAAAAAAAAAAAGAACTTCCAACTTGTCCTTTTTCCTAGAAAGCTTAGAATGGTGCAGAGAAGGAGAGAGAAATGCTGTTGCATCCTGGTCTCTGGGCTCCTGTGGGATTTAGCTGCTGCAGATGTTTGGATAAACTGCTCTGGGCTGGAAGCAATTCCCACTAAACTGCTGTGTATTAGTGGACCCTTGGGGGTCTTGCCTCAGGATGGTGTTCTCTGGAGCCACGGGGATGAGGGTCATAAATAACCACCTCAATGGGATTAATGTTTTGAGGAATCCCAGATGGACAGAGCTTTGTGCCAGGATCTCCAGCCCCAGGCTCATCCCAATCCCCTAAAGGTTTGTTTTGGATACCTTTGATAGCAATCCCAAAATGGTTTGGGTTGGAGGGGACCTTAAAGCTCACCCCGTTCCACCCCTTGCCATGGGTGTGGACACCTTCCACTATCCCAGGCTGCTCCAAGCCTGAACAATTCCAAGATTGGGGCAGCCACAGCTTCTCTGGCCAACCTGTGAGGGAAAATGACCATCTTGCTTTGAGGACAGATGTCCCTGTTTCACTCTAACACTGATTATATTGAAAACATCATTTTGCTGATAATGTGCCAGTGGTGACCATCTGGAAGAGTGTCACTCGTGCTGGAAAGGGCACCGGGACACAGTGGGTTAATGCTCAGAGAATCAATGCTCATCCTATTAGAAGTTCTCAAAAATGATTGAAAGCACTTGGACTAATAGGCCTTGGGTTTGCATCACTAAACGAGTTTATGAATCCCTCATGACTGGGCCTTTCCATAAGGAAAACAAGATAGGAGCTGATGTAACTGGCAGATGGAGCCTTGTTTTTGTGTTTTTATTAGAGCAAGACTCTCCAGGCAGGAGCTGGAAATGTCTGTCAGCCTCCTCTGCTAACTCTGGGAGTGACCCTGTGGATGGAGGGGCGGTTCCCTTCCTGTCTTCACCCTCTCTCCCCATGCCTCGATGTGTCAGGGTGACCTTAGCCCTCATTTGGAGATGCTTTTTGGAAAGCAAGAAGCATTGAAGACTGACGCAACTGCTTGCCAGGTCAATTGAGAAAATGCCTTTCTCCTGAAAGATTTATGCTGCAGCAAACAGAGTAAAATCCCTTTGCCTTTATTCACATCTTCCTAAAGATCAACACCAGCTTTTGGCAGGATACAGGAATCACAGTCAAGACAGGTGTTCACCTGGAGCTGAGTGACTCTGGAGGGGGGGGGGTTGTAACCTGTGTCTCGTTACCCATTTATTTCCTTGGATTCAATTTTCCTTTCCCTCGTGACAGGGCAACTCTCCCGTCCGTCTCCTTGCATTGAGCAGAGAGTGATTTGTACGGAACTGGGAAAAAAACCCAGTAATAACTGGAAGGAGGCTTTAGCAACATGAGGCAAAGCTCTGCTTCATTGGAACAGAAGAGGGATAAAGTGGATGTTAGCCTTCCCCTGGCAGAAATCAATTATCTTCTGTGCCACAGGGGTGGAGGAGGGGATGGGGGATGCATACATCTCATTTTTCCAATATTGTTTTTGCTTCCATGTTTTTCAAGCGATCACAAAGCTGTAGTGGAGATGATGAAAGGCTGACTTTGCTTCTTGAACCTCTCCTGGGCTTCATCGGTTACCTCATAGACCTTAAAGCTCATCCAGTTCCACCCCCTGCCAGGGGCAGGGACACCTTCCACTATCCCAAGTTGCTCAGGAAGAGAAAGCAAGTTTTTCTTCGTTACTTACTTAGCTCCTCTGCTACTTAAGAATGATTTTTTTTTTTCCTTTAATAATGTCTCCTGCAGCCGTATGGAAGGAATCAATCATAGGAAATAAAGAGCTTGTAATCCATTTAACTAGGACTTTCCACCTCTCATTAAGCCAGAGACATTCATGCCTAATTCTCTGGGCGGCAGTTGCACAGCAGATGTGCAGGGTATCGATTGGAAAATGAGTCTTGCTGGTTTTGTTTTCCTTTTTCCCCCTTCCCTTACCGTTTCCATCGGAGTGCGTGCAGCGGGTGTGGAGGCGCTCGGCGCCCTCTCGGAGGAGCGTTCCCGGCGTCGTTGGTGCGGTTTTCCTTGCCCGCTGGCAGGAGCCAGGCTTTCAGCAGGGAATGTGTCCCAGGGAAGGCAGCGGGGTCTCCACGGCAGTGTGTGGGACGGGCCTCTGCTCCAGCTGCTGGCACCTCGCCGGGAAGGTGGAACCTGCCCCTCGCAGGGCCAGCTGACACCACCCATGGTGAGCTCTTCAGGGCTGTGCTTGGAAGGGGAAAACCAGGAGAGCGAGGAATGCTTGTCTGAAGAGGAGGCTGCTTGTCAGGGTGTGCATGTTCACACCCAGCTCTGTTTCCCCTTAATTCCTTAGCAAAACCATGCTGGTGGTGGGTAAGGCTTGGTGAGGATGGCGAAGCTCCTGGAGACCGTGCTGGTGATGGGTAAGGCTTGGTGCAAACTTCTGGTTTGCAGCTTGGTGAGGATGGCGAAGCTCCTGGAGACCGTGGTGGTGATGGGTGAGGCTTGGTGCAAACTTCTGGTTTGCAGCTTGGTGAGGATGGCGAAGCTCCTGGAGCCTGTGGAGAGGAAAAATACTGTGTAACCTTTTTAATTCTTTAAATATTTTTTAATTCCTTGTTGGTGCATGGGTTTTGTTTAGCATCCAGCTGTGCTTTCCTGGATTATCTTCCTGTTCTTCCACTGATGGTTTTTCCTGTCCTTTTCCTCACCTGGGCTGTCTCTGTTGAGCCCTGCTGATGTGCTGTAATCACCCAAACCATACCAACATCACAGGACATTTTCTGTCGGAGCATCTTCAGACAGCAGAGGTCGAACATGGGGTCTCTTACTCAAGACCCTCCCCTCCTTTCCTGCCTGTCCCTTTGGGTTTGTGGCTCAGATTTCCTGCACATCCCTGTCTTCTGCCAAGATCAACAGCGCTGTCTGGCTCCTGGCGTTGTCTCACCTCACCTTAGGTGCTATTTTAGATTTTTAGCTGTTGAGCTGCTGGGTTCTTGTGCTGCTCTGAATGTTGCTGGAATGCTGTCCCAAGCGCACTCCACCAGACACAGAGGTGGAAAGGTTTGACTTGCTCTGCCAAAAACGTGATTTCACACACTTTGGGCTGCTTAACATTTCTCTTTGCTGCTTCTAAAAGCCAAGAACCTCATTAGACTTAAGATAGGAGCAATTCATGAGTTGTTGCCCATCTCTCCACCAGCCCCCAGAAGATGAGGCTCTTTTCATACTCAGGTTGTCAGAAATTCTTTGGCAGAGGGGACCTGAAGCGTCCCATGTTTTTCCTCATGTCCCACCTGTGCTTTGCTGCTTGGAGTTGCTTCAGAACCTGCTTGTGGATTCACCGGATGTTTTTGGATCTGCAGCAGATGTTGGGTTTTCAGAGCTGTGCCAACACCTTGACCTGCAAGGTTTGTGCAGAAAGCAGAGATTGTGTTGAATTATTGCTCTGCCAGAAGTTTATGCAGGTTTTTCCGGTGCCCTGTTCCTCTTCTTCCACCCTTTCAAAATTCCAAGCACCCAGTCCTGCCTCCGTTTGTGGAAAACATTAAGAAGCTCTGTTGCAGAGGGCGTTAGTCCGTCCTGTGCTTATTTATTTAGGGAGATTAAAGTCTAAGTTTTTCTTTTGTAATCCCTTTGAAGTATTTATCTTTTGAAGTCTGAATTTTCATTAACTGGAAGTGTACAACCCCCAAACTACACGCTGCCCTAGTTTCAAAGCTGTAATTCTTTTGTAGAAAACATTTAAGAACAATAAACAACAGGTCAGACCCACAGGGGCTCCACAGCAGCCAGATCCTATTTGGGATGTGTCTATTTGGGTCATCCCCTGCCACTTTGGGGAATCAGAGTGGCTCTGCAGGCTCTCTCCCTGGGGGTTGGGATGTAGCCATGGGTTTTTGGGATCTCAGCGAGAGAGTGATGTTCCCCCTTCTGAATGCTCTGCTAGACCAACACATGGCCTGTAGACCTTTCTTTCAGTTTTTAAATTTGTTTTTCCCCCACTCTTATTTTCTGTCCTTGGGGCAGCAGCACTCGGTTTTTAGGACAAGGGTGTTGTGCTTTCCTGCCTCAGTTCTCATCCAAAAAATTCCATGTATCCATGTGCACGCAGCAAGGGATACTTTGCTGCAGTTTATCTTTTTGGTTGTTTGCCAGGGGGGAAAAAAAAAATGTTCTGACTGGAGTTTTGATATATCTGCTGCTTTTATTTGTGCAGTATTATCAGTGTGAAAATGAATGTTTATCGCCTGGAAAAAGTGGGTGGGAGACCTCTGACCCACCCTAATTTCCAGAGTGGGGAATAACAATGTGTTGGGAAAGAATAACCCTGCTGGGTCATCAAAGGGGTCATTGCCTGGGCATTCTCCACCCCCAAAGTCGTGGAATCGCCATGGAATCACCTGAGGCTGTTTTATGGCTTTGGGGTGTCCCGTTCCCACCTTGAAATGAAATCGTGGATCTTGCAAGTTGAGATGCTTTGGGTTTGCGCCAGCAAAATGTGGAAAATGCTGCTCAGTGTGTGTGTGTGTGTGCATCTCGATTTCCTCCCGTGGGAGTGGCCAGAGCAAACAGCCCTCAGTAATAGCTTGTTATTAAACAGATGGGGATATTGACCCTCTTCCATTTCCATTTTCCAGGTCGGGGAAAATGAAATTGCATTACTTTGACTTGGATGAGTTCAGTGTATTAATAAAAAAATGTTTATGAAAACCAATGGAGAGTCCGTGAAAATCCTGAGAATTTAGATCACTTATATGGTTTCAGCCCTGGCTGGGCAATAGACATTTCTCTTCTATTTTTTTTTGTTGTGCACAGAACTGTAGAGTTTGCTCTGGAATAGCTTAATTTTTTAGAAAGTATTTAAGGAAAATTGGGATTTTCCAGTATAATTAGGGAAACGACTGACAAACAGGCTTACAAGCATATCAATAGGGCTAATTGATTATCAGGGATGTTCTCACCTAATTGGTGTAGGAAATTATTTGCTTTACAAGGTTTTAGTAGAGATGGAGATGTTGAATTTACAGAGATTCTTGATAAACAGTGATCCCAGGAGTCACCAACAGGAGGAAAAACACTTCTTTTAATATGGAAATCAGTAGAATCTGTCAAAGCTCTTTTAACTTAAAAATTAATCTCAAACACCCCACGAGTTTTAATTTTTTATGTTTATTTGCATTGCAAGTGGGGGTGAGTTTCCTCGGGCCTGAATTTTGGGAGATGGGAGCCTGTGTGCTCAGGGCTTGCCTTGGTTTTGAGTGTCCCGCTGCCTCTCCAGATATGGGGGGAGAATTTGCTTCTTCCCCTCATTCTCCCCACAATTTTGCATCTCTGAAACCATGGGAGCCTCCTTGTGGAAGGCCAAGGTTTTTCACTTGGTGGGTCTTCCCAGCCGTGCCTTGGCAGGTGGAGGTGTTGTAGGAAACCACAGGTGTCTTCCACATCTGGATGAGTGGAATTATTGGGGAAAAATGTGTCTGCCTCTTTCCAAATGCTTGGCTTTGCTCCGGCCTCTCCTGAGACTTCAGGATTCCGTGGCTTGGTGGTGGACCTGGCAGTGCTGGGTTAATGGTTGGACTCCATTATCTTGGAGGGCTTCTCCTGCCTTAATGATTCTGTGATTTCATTATTCATAAGCCTCCATCAAAGCATCCCTGGCTGTGTTTTGGGTTTTCTCTTGGATGTGCTGGTCCAAACCGTGGCGGGTGTTCAGAGCAGGGCTGCCCATGGTGTGACTGGAAGTGCAGTAAAGCTGCTTGTCCTTGGGCTGTTAAAAACCACAGAATTTCCTGAGCTGGAAGGGACTCACAGGGATCATCCAGTCCAACTCCTGGCGCTGCACAGACACCCCAACAATCCCACTCTGGGCATCCCTGGGAGCGGTGTCCAAACGCGCCTGGAGCTCTGGCAGCCTCGGGGCTGTGCCCATTCCCTGGGGAGCCTGGGCAGTGCCCAGCACCCTCTGGGGGAAGAACCTTTTCCTAAATCCAACCTAAAGCTCCCCCGACACAGCTCCAGCCGCTCCTTGGGTTCTGTCACAGAGAGCAGAGATCAGTGCCTGCCTCTCCTCTTCCCCTCATGGGGAAGTTGTTCCTGCAGTGAGGTCTCCCCTCAGTCTACTTGAAGGAGGATCAAAGGGGAGGGCTTGGAGCGTAGCAAGCCTTGGGAAAGGCTGTTAAACCTGCTCCTCTGGAGCTTCATCCCCACCGTTTACTCAGTGCGCTTCAGGACTTGTGCTGTTGCTCTTCCCCTCACTAAAACGAGGGCACTGAGATACTTCAGTGGTTGGTCTTGATTGCTGCCTTCCCTCTCCACTCCAGGTTTCTGAATATTGCCCTGAGACTACAGGGATGGAGGAGTTAACTCTGAGAGACAAAAATCAAAAATTTTTAGGCCAGATCTCCTCAGAGAGCTTCACTTTTAAATTTGCAGCTCCAATACTCTCTTCTTTTTTTTCTCTGAAGCTGTTTGGAAAGGAATAATGTGTAACAGATACCTCCACTTCAGTATCTCAGAAGTGCAGTGTGTGCTAATTAGGCATCCTGGAGCCTTTGGAAAATGCTCCCATTGTATTTGCAGATGGAATCTACCCTGCTCCCCCTTTTTGGACAAGCGAGCTGGTTATTCAGCTCTGAGAAGCTCATAGCCATTGGCAGATGATGCATCTTTAAAGTCAAGGTTGAGAGCATGTGTGGGTTTGCTTTTTCTATTTTATTTCTTTCTTCCCCCCTCCCTCCTGGTGCACGTTGCTCAATTTGAATAATTAATGCCTGTTGTCTTGCTTCCTGTTTTCATTTCTGTATGTAATGCTAACCAGCAGTGGGCTGAATCATTCATAGGCTGCTTTCTCCACCTCGACAGCTGGAGATGTCATGGGAACAGTGATTGTGAGGTGCTGCAGACTTTCTGCTGCTCCCTTAAATCCGTTCCTGGAAGCAGGAGCAGTAAGTATTGAGTCCATGCTCTTGGCCAAGCAAGGCTCTCTGGGTAGATGGCATCAGTGTGGTTTCTTTTCCTGCAGCTCCTGTTACTGCTCAGGTGTCTGTGTGTGTGGAGGGGAGGGCGGGTTCTGTGTTTTGTCCTTTCCCATCTGTTTCGGGCTTTTATGGATCTGTTTGCGATGCTCATGGAGAAGAGGGAATGATTCTAGGCTTGTTGGTTGTGCCTCGTGCAGTTACACTGTATTTAGGGATGGGTTTTTTAAAACTCATCTGAAGATATTTTTTTTTGTCGTTGTGCTTTTCTCGAGTTTTTATGGACAGCAGCCTGGAATTGTGGGCTCCCACAGTGCCTGCCTTTGCAGAGAGAGGAGCCAGGGTGGGAGCTTCACTCAGTGCCTTACAGAGCCTTTTCAGCTGTCTTTTCCCTCGGACTCTGCCAGGGATGGGGCAGCCACAGCTTCTCTGGGCAGCCTGTGCCAGGGCCTCCCCACCCTCACAGGGAAGGATTTCTCCCTAACATCAAATGGACACAATTCTTGCAAGTGATCAAATGAAATACCCAGTGCAAGCTTTTGTAGGTGGAGGTGGCCTGTCTACCCTCGTGCCTTGCATGACTAAAGCAGGAAGAGGTGGAAATCAGGAGAGCTGTCCTTTGGAGACGAATTTGTACAGGATTACTTGGAACAACTGTAGCCTTCTAGGTTTTCAGGTTGGGAATAAAGGGTTTGACTGGGGAGTTGTTAATAGACTGTGAATGATTTTGACATCTTGCACAGATCCCTCAGCATATTGTACATCACTCCACGCTTGGAATCTTCAGGGCAGAGAGGATGGTTTTGCCCAAGACCATCTAACTTTGCACATGCTCAGTGTTTCTGTCCCATTGTGACGGTTTTTCTGCCTGTGGTTGGAAGGCAGAGGGCGAGACTCATTTCCTAGGGACGGTCTTGAAGCTGAAGATAGGAGGCAGCTCGAGCAGTGACTAATGCTGAGCTTTATAAATAGCAAGAAGAGAGGCGAAATGCGGGCAGGGAGGTGACCTCGACGCGAGGCCAGGGAGGTGGTGCAGCTGAGCTGGGAGGGCACGGGGGGGACGTGATCAGCAAACAGCTCTCGTGGCAGGCTGCTGTGCCTCTGTCCTGCTTGTCACCCTCGAGGGCATGAGCAGAGCCACGTGGGGAGCTGGGCTGGCCACACACCCATGTGTGAGTGTGCCCACCTCGTGTGCCCTGCTTGGGTCAGCGCGGAGAGCTCTGCTGAAAGCACAGGGCTGCCTCTGTGTCCGGGCGAGAGGAAGGCACGGGGCTGCAAGCTCTGGGGACAGCGTGGTGACAGTCTGCTGCGTTTGGAGCCACAGCCACCTCCTGCCTCCGGGATGCTGAGTCCTGGTTAGAGCCAGGGCAAGGCTGTCCTGGCTGTCAGCGCGGAGCGTAAATGGACACAGACGCGGGCGGGAGCTGGGAGGGTTGAGCTGTCTGTGTCCTTGCTGACATTTCTACACTCCACCACTGCTGTCTACACTGCCTGCAGCATCCTGTTGTGCATCAGCTGGATTGAGATACAGTCAGCCCTGCTTTTGGAGGCTTCCTTCCATGGGATGTGTCAAGGAAAAGCTTTTAGGTGGCTGGTTTATCTCCCTAAGCCCAGCCATGCTTTGCTGATGCCAGTGAGGATGTTGCTACTCAGCTGTCACAGCTTTTCCCAAGACCTGAGCCCTGGGAATCCCACGTGTAAGGAAACAAAGCATTTCCCCTGGAGAGGGCAGGATTTACTGCCCACACACCCTGCACTCAACTCTGCACTCCCGGGACAGGTGGGCAAGGGCTTTGTAAGCCCAGCTGCTGTCAAACTCCACTCCCAGCCTGCTGATGATCCACACAGGAGAAATGTGGGGGGCTGTGGGTGCACACCCGTGCTTCAGGAGGCTGTGGAAAACCTAAGGTGTGGGATCAAGCACAGCATCCAGCTCTGCATCCTTGTGAGTGCTTGAGAGGTGTATAAAGGGAGAGGGTAATATCTATATTATACACACACTGTATACTATATTCCTGGGGTTAGCCTGTGCAGGGCCAGAAGTTGGATCCTTCCAGCTCAGGATAGTCCATGATTCTGTGATGCCCCTTCTGTAGAAGGCATGGAAGTGTTTATTCCTTGCCTGGGACCCTTTTGCAGGCTCCATAGGATGCTGACGATAAACTGGTTCAGCTTGGCTGGGTTTCAGCTTTGTGGAGGCCTCTGAATCGATTTTCAGGTTGTTCTTGCAGAGGCTCTGGCTCTTTACACTTCAGTCATTCATAAAAACCCAATCACCTGGGCTGCACATCATCATCATCCTCCTGCTTTTGTCCTCACGTGGCTTTCCCTACCGATAACTCCTTCAAACACATTTGCTTTTGGTGGTGTGGGAGAAGCTGCACAAGGAAATAAAACTTGCAAACTAATTAAACTTCTTGGTCTCGTTGAGTAACGAGTGGGAGATGCTGGCAGGGCTGGGAATAGATCTGATTCTCATCCCTCCTCCCTGTAGCCAGAGGACACGGTTAATTATTAAATTGCTTGTTAATGTATTGAAATATCGCTCGAGATTTTAATTTCCTTTTTTCTTGTTGTCGTTTTCTCTCCTTTGCCTCAGGGCGCTCCCAGGAGCTGATGGCTTTGTGGTAGCTGGCTCCGGAGGGGCTGGAAGGAGCATGGTTAAACACCAACCCCTGCAGTACTACGAGCCCCAGCTATGTCTGTCCTGTCTGACCGGGATCTACGGCTGCCGCTGGAAACGGTACCAGCGGTCACATGATGACACCACCAAGGTGAGCTGGCTGCCGTCACCTCTTCCCTGGCACGTTGGGTTGGAGGTCTTGGTCGAAAGTATTAAATACTTGATTTTTTTTTTTTTTTTCTTATTTATTGGCTTGGATGTTTGATGACAATTGTTGACCGTGGCGGGAGGCCCTTGCCATGTGCTCGATATAGAGATGGGCGCAGTGAAGATTGGCCGTGGTGCTGTAGGGGATTGAATGTGCCCAAATCTGTCCATCTGTCCAAGGAAACATTTTCCTTGTGGTTTTTTACTCCTTGCCCTGTGTCCTGCTGGTGGTTGCAGCAGCCTTGGCTGGATCTGTAGGTCCTGTGTTTCTGCAGCATCTCTGCCTCTGGTGTGGTTTTACTGGGCACGGTGGTATTTGGTCCGAGAGGGAATTGGATGACCTTGGAGGTCTTTTGCAACCTGATTCTATTCTTGCATATGAAAATATGTTTGTAAATTGAGGGAACAGGTTGCCCAGAGAAGCTGTGGCTGCCTCTGGATCCCTGGAAGTGTCCAAGGCCAGGCGGGACGGGGCTTGGAGCAATCTGGGATAGTGGAAGGTGTCCCTGCCCATGGCAGGGGGTGGCACTGGATGATCTTCAAGGTCCCTTCCAACCTAAACCCCTCTGGGGTTCGATGAAAGGCAGCAGAAGGTGAGAGAAAGCTGGGGGCAAATGGGAAAGCTGTTGGAGGTGACTCTTCCCTCCCCTGGATAAATACAGATTTTAAGAGCTCTGGCAGAGGGAATCCAGGCAGTGAGGCTCGACTTGCACCTCCCCTCTTGTTCTGGGCTGTGCGATGAGCTCTCGTGATGTGTTGATAGGAGAAGTGTGAAAATACTGCTCAAAACTACCCCGTTACATCATCTGGGTAAGGAGTTTGTATTGCTATTCTCCTGTACTCCCACGTTGCCTGAGATGGCTTTTTAAAGTGTGCTTACGATTTAAATTTGGGGTTTTTTTCCCTCTTTAAATCTTGTTTCATCTGGAAGTGCTCCCTGGAGACCCTTTGGTTGCCTTCTGAATGCTTAATTTTGCTCTGCTATCGCTTGGCTCCGCTGTTCCATTTTTGAGTCTATAACCAGGGATCTTCTTGGCTCTGGAGTGCTTTTCCTCTTGGAAGAGCAGCTGCGAAGGAGCAAACACGGCTGTGTGGCAGATCCCGTGCCAGAAATGCTCCTGGTTGTGAATTGCAGCCATTGTTGGTGGTGCAGCTTGGCCGGGAGCTCCCCTGTGAATTGGAAAGTCACAGCCTGAGTTTGTGCAGCCTAAAACAAATTTCCTTTTGCAAAGTGGGAATGTTGGTGCTGTTTTCCCTCTGCTTTCAGCCTGGCCAGCCTCGTCTGCGTGACCACTTCCAGCCAGTAGAACATTACAATTCTTAGCTAAAAATTTACAGAAAGGTTTCCATGAATTTTTCAGTGAAATCTGCCTCTACTTGCGTTACCAAAAAATATCAGTGGGCAGCTTTCCAAGTCTGCTTAGAATTTCCACTGTATTTTTTTTCTAGTGTTGGAAAGCAACTAGTTGTGTTTAAAGGTAGCTGATCCAGGCTTAAAAATATGTCCAGTCTGAGCTGGTGTTTTTAAAGTCTGTGCGAGGCCTCAACTTCCACTTTGGGAAAAGAGAGATGGAGCAGCAGCAGGAGTAGGAGAAGAAAGCCTAAAATGAGCTGCAGGCTGTGCAAAATAGAGAAGCTGTGGCTGCCCCTGGATCCTTGGAAGTGTCCAAGGCCAGGTTGGACAGGGCTTGGAGCAGCCTGGGATGGTGGAAGGTGCCCTGCCCATGGCAGGGGGGTGGCACTGGGTGAGCTTTAAGGTCCCTTCCAACCAAAACCGTGCTGTGATTTTTTTAATTTTTTTTTTTAAATGGATCTATAAAGGATGAACAAGGAAAACACCACAATTTAGGAGCCTTTTTACTTTACACAAAGGCGGTGACACATTGATGATAATACCTCTTGTATTGCCTCATATCTGACCTTACATGAACGCAGCCTCTGTAAACCCAGCAACTGTAGCATAATCCATATTTTCCTGAGCATGATTACTATAAAAATGGGTGTGGCACACTGGAGAGGTTCTTAAGTCTTGCAAAAGTCCGGAGCTACCTGGAAAGGAAGGAATATTTTCCTTATTTCACAAGTTATTTTCCTACTTTTTAATTCTCAACAAGCAAGTCATGTTTTCAAAGAGGAATTTTTTAACTGTAGACCACAGTGTGGTTATCTGCTTTCTTGTTAAAACATCAAACTCCCCAGGATAAAAGGCTTTCACCCAAATTTGGGTTATGACCCAACCTTACCTCCATGATATCTTCAGCTGATGCCTGTGAATGTTGTCTGAATTGTGCTGCACCTCAACAGCCAGAATTTCAATGATTTCTCTCTTTTTCCTTCAAATGTATGCACACGTTAAAAATTTACATGAAAATGAGAATTTTAACTGGACACCTGAGTTCTAGTTTTTCTGAGAGGCAACTTGCTGGAATTGTCATTCTCTCTTGCTTTTATCTGACCTTTGAGAATGAAGAGGGGCTGAAGGCACACAACCAATGTACTCTGATCTCCTTTTTAAATTTTGGACATTTGCAAAATTCCTTTTCTCTATTTTGGGCCCTCAGCTTTAAAGGCAAGATCTCCTTTTACATTTATTTTTTAAATTTTTAAATGAAAGACACATGAGGGAGGAGATATGGTCTTGCTGAGATTCAGGTCATAACAATCTCTGTAGCTGGTGTGAGAGAGGATTTTCTGATCTAATCACAGCTTGTTCATCACATATTCCATCAAGGAAGATTTTAGGAAGTCAGTGCATGGAAGCATTTTTTAATTGCTTCCAAACCCCTGTTGTTTGTACACAGCAAATATCCCACCTTGGAAATCGGCCTGGGTGAGAGAGGGGACAAAGATTTCCTGCCAAAGGAAATAGCAATGATAATTTTTTTATCTATCCAGTAAAAAGAAGAAGCCACTTTTATTGACTGGCTAGGCTGAGCTATCAAAGCATGGTCTTTCTTCACATCACAAATCTCCTAATCCTCTTCTTAATTGCAAGTTGTCTGAAATGTGAGGACGTGGGAGAGGGGATGAGGACAAATATCCAATAAAGCCTCTCCCTGCCTTTATCTGCTGCTGCTCATGTAGCTGCAAATCTAAAAATGAGATAGCAACCCCTTCCCATGAATTGGGCAGCCACTGTTAGGATTTATGCCCTTCAAGCGAAATGTGTGTGATTCAAGACAGTCCATTTGGTTAAATGCATCATGTGACCTCAAACTGAGGCTTCTGATGGCTTTTTGGGGTCCTTTTGTGCGAAGATAAACGAGGAGCTGTGATCCATCAGCATAATGAATTGCAGTGCTGTGTCTGGGCTGTGTGTATTAATTCACTCTCTGGTGAAATGCTCTTGTAATTCCCGCTTGGCCAGAGCTGTGAAATGACCTGAACAGATGATCTAAGCCACAGGCTTTGGAGCTGGGACTTTGTCAGTGCTAATTCCCAAACGGCCAGAGGTCACTGGTCACAGAAATTGCTTGCTTTGCTGAAATCTGCTATTAGAGGATGGGTTAATTTGCCCTTTTCCATGTGTTTTTCAATTTGTGATTGTTCCAGACCATAGGCCTGAGGGCACAGGAGCTTTTGAGGGAAAAGAGGCTCTCTCAAGGTTGTTTGGTTTGAGGCTGGGCACTGAAGCATTGGATGCTGCACGTTGGATGTGACCAGTGATTCAGAGCTGAGTCCCCATGAATGGATGTGTCGAATCATGTTGGCTTGATGGGCTAAATGCAGGGAAATCCAGTTATTCCATTAAATATCGATGTGTTTTTTCCTTGTTGTTCCTGAAGGTCCCCCTGCCATTGGAGGGGGTTGGACTAGATGACCTTTAAAGGCCTCTTTCAACCCAAACTATTCTGATTCTATGATTCTGTCTTTTACTCCTTGATACTTGGAAATGAAAGCAAAACCAGGCTGTGTTTAGGGTTTTAGACATCACTCAAACATCCTTTAAAATACACCTTTGAGCCCTTCATTTTACAGGGAGGCTGTGAGGTGGACGATTGTCCAGGGAAGCTCCTTGAGATCCACGTGTCAGCTGAGCCAGGAAGGAATTGCATTTGCTTTGTGCGGTGCCTTCAGACCAGACTTTGCCAGGAGTGTTACTGGGTCTAACTGGGAGTGGCCTTTGTGATTTTGGCCTTCATGAAGGAGCAAGACCTCCCTTAGGGGCTGGGCAGGATCCTGTGGAGGGCTGGCAAGGAGCAGAGGGGTGTTCCAGGCTCAGGAACTGGGATTAACCTGCCAGGAGCTTGTTTCTCTTTAATTTCCACACCTTCACACAGCTTCTAGAAAGGTTGGGATGAACCTGCTTGTTCTGTGTCAAAGGTTCCCTATTTCAGCAGTGCTGGTTTGAAGGATGGGAAATCCCACGTCCTTGAAACCCCAGGAAAGCCATAGTGTTGGAGCCTAATCTTGTGGTGCACCCTAAATATTGTCAGGGTGAGGATGTTTGACTAATGCTGAATTTCTGGCGTAGTCCTGATGTAGGCAGAATGCCTGTGGGGGAGAGTCTGCAAAACCCATTGACTGTGGGGCCTGGGCTGGGATTATGGGCTCAGACTGGGTGATTAATGTGCCCTGGGATTTATAAAGCTTTAGAGGTGTCAAAGGTTTTTACTGCAGAGCATCTGCAAAATGTGGGTTTGGGCTCTAAACAGCCAGCGCTGAACTGAGCTGCATCTGGAGAAAGGAGGAAGGAGGGATTTTTGGGCCATGGTCCCCTAGAGCCAGCTCTGTGTTTAGCTGGTAGGTCCATCCCAGGGTTTTTACAGGGATTTCTTTCCCCTGGACACACCTGGGTACAGCAATGCTCCTCCAGTCTAAGGAAAGTGGTGCAGCCACTCCTGTAAAATCTCGACTGGTTTGAAGATGCTCAATCAACTCCTGGTTTAACCCATGTGGGAAAGCCTGGAAAGGCTTTCCCTGTGATTTTCCTGTACTGGTTTTGACTGGGATACAGTTAATTTTCTGCACAGCAGCTGCCATGGTGCCAGATTTTGGGCTTGTGACTGAAACAGTCTTAGAGCTATTGTTGAAGATTGTTTACACTGGGACTTTATGATGTTTACATCACTCCTTTTTCCAAAGGGGCAATGGGAACCCGTGATCTAATTAATCCCAGGTTAATTCATTGTGTCTCTCCTTACTCAGATATTTAATCCTTTCCCATGTGTGGAGCCATGAGTGTGAATTTTGAGTAGAGAAAATGAGAAAAGTGAAATGGCATTAACATCATGGAAGTTTGACTTGTGGGAGTCTTGATGTCAGAAGTCCTGGCTCTGATCTTGACAGAAGAGTGAAAAATTGTGGCCCTTTTCCGGAGGAGACTTGATTTTTCTCACCCAGAGGGAAGTGAGCGTGACCTCACTGCCCTTTGGTTGGACTCAAGTGATTTACTTTACATTCGGGTTTGAATTTGCCAGTCTCCTGCTTTGCCAATTCTGCTTTTCCAGCCTCTCTCGTGAATTCCCAGGTGTCCTGGAAGAGATCCAAGGACAGTTGGGCTGTGACAGAGCAGAAAATGTTGCAGAGTGTCCTTACTGGGTGGCTGGATGCACTGGGAGAGTGCAGGGGCCAATGGAAAAGGCTTTTTTTGATCTTGTCTTTTTTCCCTATCCAAGTAGAAGGTACTTTTTTCCTGTCTCTCATAAAAGTAGGCTTTGTGGAACTGCCTCAAGGATGCTTGTGGTTCCAAAATGACCACGAAAATTAACTAGATAAGAAGGAAACCTGGCCCCAGTGGGAGTAAATGAATGAAATGGGGGGAATAGGAAGGAGCAGGATTAGCTCGTGGTGATGATCCTTGAGAAGGGTGTGCAGAGGAAGAGGTGGAAGTTAGGAAAGGAACAGCCTGAGAGTAGTTCATAGAATGGGTTGGTTTTGGAAGGACCTTAAAGACCACCTAATTCCACCTGCCACTAACCCAGGTTCCTCCAAGCCCCATCTGCCCTGCCCTTGGACACTTCCAGGGATCCAGGGGCAGCCACAGCTGCTCTGGGCACCCTGTGCCAGGGCCTCAGCACTCTCACAGTGAGGAATATCTTCTCAGTATCCCATCTATCCCTGCCCTCTTTCAGTTTAAAGCCATTCTCCTCTGTCCTGTTATTCCAGGCCCCTTTTAAGTGTCCCTCTTGGAAATAATGGTCAGCAGGGAAGAACTTGAAAATATGTGAGGTGTGGTTTTCCTGGCATTGGTCACAAGACATTTCAGTTGTCTGCCAGTTTGTTGTTTCGGTGAACACTCTGCTGCCTGTGGGGTCTGGGTGGGGATCCAAAGTGCTTGGGTTCCAGGAATGCTTGTGGTTTTAGAAATTGGGAACCTCTGTGCTGATGACATGTCTTATTAACAAAATTGATTAGCAAAACTGAAAAATATAATGGCTCTTCTTTGTTGGCTGTGAAGCTGATTTGTGATTTTTATCTGTATTTACTGTCTCATGAGTTCCTCTGGGAAAGGGAAATTGGATTTAGGAGTGTTTGGTTGCAGATTTAAGCTTTTTCTCCAGGTTGTTTCCAGACAAGCTTGAAAGTGGGATTTCGAGGGTATTCAACCAGCAGCTGAAAATGTGCTTGTCCATGGCTGGAGTTTTAATTGTTTCTGGGTTGTTTTTGTACTCATCTCAGCCTTGAAAATTATTCTACTATTTTTGCCTTTGTGCCATGTCTACAGTGAGGTGTTAAAAGAGAAGCTGATGAATTGGTCTGGACCCATCATTTCCACTTGACGTGCAGTTCTCAGCCTTTATTTGGCAGATATTTATTTGCGGATGATCCAGCAAGCACTCAAGAATCAGTTGACTTCAGTGAAGTCAAATGAGGCCCTTTTCCGGGGAGAATTATGGAACAAAAAATGAAGCAACTGAGGATTTGTTTGAAGTCTGCGCTTGCAGCCCGCAGCTCTTAGAAACTGAATCAACTTCCTTGTGAGCTCTCCTGAAACCGGTTGTAAAGTCAAGGTTGGCTTTTGGGTGACAAAAAGCAGTGCCACTGACCAACAAGTAAAGTTTGGGTGGTTGTTCAAATCATGCAGCACGTCCCAAAGATGGCCCTCGGTCCAAGGAGAGCAGCTCTTACCTCCCTGGCCATCAGCTGGGTGTCTGAGGCTGCTGGGCAGGGACCAGGCTGTGATAGCTCTTGATCTGGGGGGGATGTGAACAGCACAAGTCTGGTGACTTTAACATCGCCTTTGTGTCCTTGCTGGACTCAAATTCCAGAGCATTTCAGTGGGATCAGATCAGCTGGATGCTCAGCAAAGGGAGAGGAAAGAGACCCAGATCCTCACTCCTTTCAGCAGAAACCAACCTTTCCCTTGATTGTAATCGTAGAATGGGGTGGGTGGGAAGGGACCTTAAAGATGATGTAATTCCAACCTTCCACTATCCCTGGTTGCTCCAAGCCCTGTCCAACCTGGTTGGACACTTCCAGGGATCCAGGGGCAGCCACAGCTTCTCTGGGCACCCTGTGCCAGAGTCTCCTCACCCTCACAGGGAGGAATTTCTTCCCAATATCCCATCTAATGATGCATGTGGGGAGAGATGGACGTTTTTAGTGTTGGCAGTGTCAGCTCCTCCCCTAGGCTGCTCCTTTCACCACAAAGCTCTTTCATTCTTGTTCACCGCTGTCCCTTCACGTTTGACATTTTTTGACGTGATTTTTGTGGCCTTTCTGGAAAAACAAACCTGGTTCCTGTAATTCAGAGCACGCTGTGGTGCCTTACTGGAGGCTTTGCTCACCACGCCTGGTTTGTCACCACTCAAACCACCCCACATCCTGAGCGAGCCACCTCTCTGTGACTGTGCCTCGTTGTCTGGGTGTTTTCCTTCCCCAAAATGCTCAAGAGCCTCAAGCTGTATCAGAAGTGGGGGTGTAGCTGAGCAGTATCTGGAAAGGATTGCTCATTTCACTGGTTGTTTTTTTTTTTTCTTTGGGTTGATGCAGAATTACTCTGTGTGTGTTTGCAGGCTTTAGTAGCTGTGTGCTCAAGTCTGACCAAACTATTTTGCTGCTGTTGTTTTCAGCCATCAGGGATTCCTGCTTCTCCAGCCAGAAGTGAGGGAGAAACAGCACAAGGCAAAGTGATGATGGACCAGTGTCTGTCGTGCGCTGGGCTTGAAATATCCAAGTTCTTGAGTGATGAGCCAACTCCAGCATTTAAATTACTCCCACGGTGGCTGATTGTTTATTTTCTTTCCCCAACACTTCACCCTTGAGATTTAAAAAGTAATAATGAATAAATAAGCCAAGCTTCTTCTTCCTTTCCAGAGGGATGCTGGCTTTGGACACTCAGCTACTGCTGAGCCTTGTGGCTTCATTTGGTTTCCCTCTGGCAGTGCACTGAACCCATTTAAATCTCTCTTAGGGAAAAATAGGTAAATCCCTTCCATATGTCAAGTATTAGAAAAATACATGGTTTCTTTGACTTGCACAAAGCATCTCCTTGTCTGGCAGATACAGGAACAAGTGCACCCTTGTTTCTGGGAAGCCAAGCCCTAACCTCATGCTGGTAAATCTGACATGTCCACTGTTTCAGTCAGTCTCTGTTCATGTCAGCTGCGCCTGTGCAGGCTGGGGAAGACCCTGATTTTATCAATTTTCCCCTTGAAAGAGAGGCACTTCAGTTTTTCCTTGCTCTAATTCTTTTTTTATTCGAGGCCTTCAGGTCACTGGGTTGCCACCAAAGCTGGGGCAGAAAGCCTTTGGCACATTAGCCCATTCAGTGGCTTTTGTTAGCAGATGTGTCTTTGCCCTCTGGACCATCCTGTGGGATAAATAAGCCTGTGTTTTGATGGGGCAGCGTTTTGTGGAGCAAAATGTGAGCACTCAGGGTTTGCCAGCTGGGTCAGACTCGAGGTCGTCCTGCCCAACATCCTGTCTGTGCCTGGGCACAGTGACGGCCTTTGGCAGGAGCAGGAGATCAGCCTGCTGTGCTCTGGGCTCCTTTCTTCTCACTCCTGCCTTGTGGCAGTCTAGGGTTGAATGAAGATTGGATATCAGGAAGGAATTGTTCCCTCTGAGGGCGGTGAGGCCCTGGCACAGGGTGCCCAGAGAAGCTGTGGCTGCCCCTGGATCCCTGGAAGTGTCCAAGGCCAGGTTGGACGGGGCTTGGAGCACCCTGGGACAGTGGAAGGTGTCCCTACCCGTGGCAAGGGGTGGGACTGGATGGGCTTTAAGGTCCCTTCCAACCCAAACCATCCTGGGATTCTGTGGAAGAGGACGGTGGAAAACCTAAGATACAGCCTGGGGAAGAGGAAGGGAGGATGAAGGGCAAGGAAATAAAACAGTCCAGTAGTTGGAGCCAGTCGCATCCAGTATTTGTCTGTTCTTCTTGATTTTAATTATCTGATGTCCATCAACTCGCCGGAAGAGTGAATGGAGAAACCTTTCCAGTTTAATAGATAAAATTTGACAAGTATCTTAATTGAAAAAAAAGATGTTTTCTAGTGAGGTTGCTTCGGGTGGACACAGGGACTTCTTAGAGAGATAAAAAGGCATTGCAGTTATTCCTGAGCACACTCCCTTTGAGAAATGGAGAATTGGAGATGGTCCCAAGGACCTCCTTCCATGTATGGTACTTTCACATACTTTTTCATTTAGCATATTGTTCAGCTGCTCTGAGCCTTTTGTAGGACTTAGGCAGAGCTTATGTGCTTGGGAGCAGAAATTAATTCAGGATCATCACCTTTTTGGCTGTATTTTTTCTGGATTTCTGCTGTTATTGCTTAAAGATTTTGTTGTTGTTGGTTGTTTTTGTTTATTTTGTGATGAACTTGCCACAGGTGGTTGAGATTTGGGGTCTGGTAGCTGAATAGTTCCCTGATAGCAGAAACACAAGTGGGGAGACATGAGCAGTGTCTGCCAGCCTGGCTCATCTTTGTCATGCCTGGCATGAAAAACAGCCCAGGGCACCATTTGTCCTCCACCAAACAGGTGAGCTGGGGAGCTTGGCTCCTCTGAGAGGCAAAATTCCTTCAAAAGTCACCGAGTTATCCCTCTTCTGTTTAATCTCTGTTGCTGAGTCTGAAACACAACTTCAAGTCTCTCTTTAAAGCTTCCAGCCAACCTGGGAAATTCTGATTATTTTTTCCTTCCCATTTCCCTTCCCTGTGAGCATTTCCCTGCTCTGTATTTCACTGGCTGTTCTCGCTGGGTTTGCTCCCATCACCTCTGGCACTGATTCCTCACCAGGAGCCTGTCACTGTTTCCACAGTATGTATAAATCTGTGAAAGGTTGGGTTTTTTGTTGGTTTTTTTTTTTTTTTTTTTATATAGGAGCCCACAAGCAGAGTTCTGGGAAGAATTTTATATATTCAGTTGTTTAAGTTAGAACTTTATATTATTCATATTTCAGGATAAGTAAAAAAATGCTTTTCCTGCTTTCTTTGAGTCGCACAGCTTATCGTTGTGGAATGTGGGAATTCATTTGAAAGAAAAGTGAAGTTACAGTTAATTTTCACCAACAGCAGCTGTTGAAAACTGAGGTTGCCACTACTTCAAACTTTATTACTGGTCTTGTGATGGGAGGATTTAGGGATGGGGCTAGTCTGCCCTCTGCAAATATATTAAACCAAATGGGAGGTGGCTTGGTGTGTTGTATAAAAGGAAACGGAGAAAATCAAATAAAAATAATCCTTCTGCTCAGCCTGGACTGAAATGGCAGCCAAAAAATTTAAAGCAACCTTTGCTTTTATTTTGGCATCTTAGCACCAGTTTCACTAGGATGAGCCCACAGGGCTGAACAAAGGAATAGCTGGAAAATTAATTTCTTTGAGATTGAAGACAAATTCTGCTCAGGGTTGTCTTTTAGTTACTCAGTGCAGCTGGAGTGAGCCTCTTGTAATGCTTAAGGGTTTTAATTGTCTTCAATGGGAATAACTAATGAATAGATTGATGTGTGTGTGTGGTATTTGCTTTCACAAGTTTCAGATTTGCCGCAGTTCTTGATTGCAAAGCACAGTACCTAAAGGAGCTTCAAGAGAGCTGGAGAGGGACTTTGGACAAGGGCTTGGAGTGCCAGGACACAGGGAATGGCTTCCCACTGCCAGAGGGCAGGGTTAGATGGGATACTGGGAAGAAACTTCCCTGTGAGGGTGGGGAGGCTCTGGCACAGGGTGCCCGGATTAGAGGTTAGGATTAGAAATTCTTTAAGTAACTGCTATAGGAGCCAATCAATCACCTATAAAAAGGTCAGCCCTGCTCAGGTGCCACTTGGAATACTATCCAGAGCCTGGATTTGAAAGCAAACCAGCTAAAGGTGCAGAGAACACCCTGCAACCCCTCAAATTAGCTGTGGTTTCTGGTGGCATCAGCCCCAGTGCCACCCGCCTCACCTCCAAACCAACAGGCAGTGGTTGGTGCTGTTGGGAAGCCCCTGAGCACATTCCCAGGTTCCAGGGAGAAGGATGATCCCAAGGATTCAGAATTCCTCAGTGATGACCACAGCAATCCATCCCAGTCCATTCTGTGGTTCTGCGAAATGCTAATCTCAAGGTGTTTGGGGTTTTTTTTCTTTATATTTTTCCCTTGCCCTCATTTTTCCCCTCACCTCCTTTCCTGCTGGTTTGGTGTAGGATCCTGTTTCAATCTCAGACCTGCTGCCAGAGCAGCCCAAGCTGACCTGAACTGGGGGCAACTGGCAGAAGAAAGAAAGAACTGGGAGCTGTTTTCTGGCCCTGGCTCTGTTGTACATCTGTGCAGAAGCCCCTTCCTAAGCAGGAGATGTGCAGTCAGGGCACTCGATTGCATTTCCAGCTAGAACAGAGCTGCTTCAGTGGGGTCAGAGGGACTAAATGAGGGGTATTTCCCTTGGGATTCTGTACCAGCACTCCATCCTGGGAGATAAATGTGTGCTGGGAAAAGGGGGTTGTAATTCAGCAGTGTGACATGCCGGCCTGGATGCTTCTTGATAGCGTTGTAATTCAGGTAGCAAAGCAGTCAGAGTGCTTTGCCTTTCCTCTCCTCACTTCTGGAATGTGGGCAGAGCTGATGCAGTGGATTTGTTCTGATTTGAACCCCCCCAAGCTCTGATTTGGGTGTAGGATAATGCTCTTAATTCAACAACCCACGCTCCGAACTGTCACCACGTCTCGGGTGATACAAACCCAAATGTTTGCATTTGGTGGTTCCTTTCTACCCAAGTTCCTTATTCAGTTTTCTGGGTGGGTTTGGGATTTGCCATTGTGTGCTGTTTTTTGTAATATTTGGTATTCCACTGGGCTTTTCTTTTTTAAATTGTACTGGAAGCCCCGAATGATGGATATGATGAGATGAATTAAACATAGGCTGGGGTCTGGCCCTTTCCTCACCAATCTTTGGCTTTAAAGGTGTCAATTTAATGTTTCTTCTTCATGTCAGTGAAGTGGCATTTGACACTTTCAGTCCCCTTCCAGTGCCTAAAGGAGCTCCAGAAGAGCTGGAGAGGGACTTTGGACAAGAGCCCGGAGGGACAGGACACAGGGAATGGCTTCCCACGGCCAGAGAGCAGGGATAGATGGGATATTGGGAAAGAATTGTTCCCTGTGAGGGTGAGGAGGCCCTGGCACCAGGTGCCCAGAGAAGCTGTGGCTGGCCCTGGATCCCTAAAAGTGTCCAAGGCCAGGATGGATGGGGCTTGGAGCCACCTGGGATAGTGGAAGCTGTCCCTGCTCATTGCTGGGGAGGTTGGACTGGATGAGCTTTAAAAGGTCCCCTACAATTCAAACTATTGTATGATTCCACTCATTTTT
Organism: Callaeas wilsoni; assembly: GCA_013398955.1. Classification (NCBI taxonomy): domain Eukaryota; kingdom Metazoa; phylum Chordata; class Aves; order Passeriformes; family Callaeidae; genus Callaeas; species Callaeas wilsoni. The sequence continues at coordinate 50,850 of VWPU01007286.1, forward strand.
CTGGAAAATCCTGCAAGATTCAGGAAGACACTTTTTTCTGCTCTTGGAAGCAAAGCTTTCCTGGGCTGAACTTGTTCCTTCAAAGCAGATCTGTGTGACAGCATTAAAGCAGCTGCAGCTGGGGAAAAGTGATGGAGAAGTGACCCAGGCTACACAGACCTGTCAGGACGTTTCAAGGTATTAAATCAACTGGCAACTGCTGCTAAACAATTGCATTTTGCAACAGGGTTAAAGTTGAGCAGTTCTTTGCCCTCTCTGTCTGGGTGTGATTCATGAGTTAATACACTGCCCGTGCTCCCAAATGGTTTTCCTTATCAATTACCGCTTGTTCTCCAGCCTGCCGTTTCATGGAAGCTGCCCACGGTGGCATCCCAAGGGAATGCGCTTGCCTCTGAGGCTGCCAGCAGTGATGGATGGGCTCAGCTCGAGTCAGGTGCTGCCTAGCAATGCTCCTGTCACTCCCTTCAGAACCATGCTGGGCAGGCACATCAAACCTGATGGATGGGGCAGCCTGTCACTGCAGGGGGTGGGGATGCAGCAGCTCGTGGCAGTGGTTGGAGGGAATTTCTGGTTGCTTTTCTGGGCCCTTTTCGGGCTCGTTTCTCTGCTGTGCATGAGATGCTCTTGGATCTGTTTTATTCTCAAGTCTTTCACCCCTTCTAATTATTGAGGGCTTGTAAAGCACTACAGGACAGCTTTGGAGATGAAGACTTGTCTTCCTCTCCTCCTTTCTGACTTACCTCCAAATGGGAATTGTCATTTTACCCCTGAGATGCTGCTCTTACCTTGGCTTTGTAAACGGATCCCAGCACCGACCTGGATATCGCACCCCAGGGAGAATCTGGGAAGCATCTGCTGGTGCTGGCACATTAAGTGGTTTATAAGCACTAAAACAGCTTTATGAGAAGCCAGCACTCAGCTTCTTATTAGTCCAGTGCCTCTGTGGCTTGAAAGCAAATTAAATTTGAGATTTTCAACACTTGCAACCAATGTTTAAAGCTATTAAAGAGGTAAAAAGCTGAAATGGCTCTAAAGCCTCCATTATAATTTTACCCCTGATTGAAGGGTTTTTCAGAGGTGGCAATAGTGACTTTTTAAAGCAACTTCGGGGCTTGCCTTCTTCAGAAGCCTGCAGTGAAGTTGGGAGGGGCTGAATGTGGTCCAGGAGAAAGTTCTCCCAGCGCTGGTGCTGAAATGCTCTGTAGGGATGGCCATGGGTGAGGGGACAGTGCCTTTGAGGCCTCCACGGTGTCTGACGTCAGAAAAAGCAACAGGAGGAAAAGAAACTCTACAGTTTCTCCACTTCTGCATTGCTTTCACCAGCATGGGCTTGTTCAACAGCTAATCTTCCCCAGAGTGAACTTTTTTCTTCCTTTTTCCCCCCCATTTCTTGGCAGTAAAATGATTCATGTCGCTTTGTGGTTTTTATTTAATTGGTGCACACCTCTTTCCCTCCCTTTATAACCTGTTCTGTTTTTCTTCCTCTTTCTGTGATCTCCTTTTTTTTCATTTGCTTGAAAGGAGAGAAACAGCCAAAATCTCTTTCCTAAGAGCTGCAGTTACACCAGACTGCTCAAAGGCAACCCCCTTTCAACTCAGGTGTCTCATTTGCACCAGAGCTGGCTGAGGACAAGGAGTTCTTGTCCTCTTGTTCCTGATGATGCTGGTTTAAAGACAACACCAGACTAAGGAAGAGGTTTTATTTTGCCCTGCTTTGAGATCTATAAAGAAAAGATCTGGGTGACTTTCATGGTGCTTCTCAGAAACAGGCAGCCTTTGTTCCTTCTGCTAGTCATGTTTTTCTATTTTTTTTTTAATCTATTTTACTTTTTCAGGACTGGCTTGCTCAGAGGCTGCTGGGTGTTAAAATTGGGTGGGAACTCCTGGTGGAGAACAGAAAATTAAAATTGCAGATCTCGTTGTTTCCTCTGGATGTGTGTTGTCCTCCTTGGAGCAAGTTAAAGCTTGAGGATGCCTTCAGAATCAGGAGATGCATTAAATGCCAGCCAGTTACCTCTGGAAAGTAATTTCCTAGGTGGAAAATTGATATTTTCTGAATAGGAAATGGATATTTTCTGAATGGATATTTTCTGAATTCTAGTGCCCTTTTAATGGAGGTCTTGATCTTGGCAGGCTCCACCTTCTACAAATACCTCAGAAAATGACCAGGAAGGAAATAGTAAGGGGAGAAAAAACAAATATGTGGACATACTTTGGGGAAAAGTCACTCAATTCATGCACTGCCCAATTTTTGAACTCTTGCCTGGCTTGTGGAGTTGGGATGAAATGCTTTTTGCACTGGTGGAAAAGAGGCTTTGAGTCTAATAATTCATGTATGGACATCTTGAGCTTTGTTTAAACACTTTTGTCTGTCATCACAGCGCTAGCTTGAAATAGGATTAGGGTTTGTTTTCCTTGGCTTCCCAAAATTTTGCTTAAGGAGGACTTTAGCTCTATTATTAAGCCATGTTTACTATGTAAGGACACTGACACTGGTGAAATAAATCATGTGCTCCTTCTGTGTTTGGCTGCTGCTTTTTATTTGTTAGAACTTTCTACAGTGGATTTGCTTTCATATAATTTGGTGGGGAGGAGGGTGATTTAAATATGAATTTAATTATTTCCAGTGGTAGGAAAGAAGTCCTCTGTAGCTGTGTGCTTTCACTGCTGCCTGCAAAATTGCAGCTATTTATCCTCCTCGGGGTCCTGTTGCAGTCAAATTCCAGATGTCAGAGTTTGCTGGGGTTTAAAAATGATTTTAATTTTCTCAGAGGTCTGGAGAGGGTGTCAGGATTGATTTGCTGTCTGTGAATAGAAGCTTTGGCTTTGCGGCCTCTGAGCATGAAAGACAAACTCAGGGTCACTGTTTATCTCTTCAGAGACTTTGTGAATATTGAAAACCAACTTATCCATATCAGTCTCCTCTTGGAAATGCTGTTTTTCCTGTAGGGACAGTGAGAAGGCTGGTGGGGAAAATGGAATGGCTTGGGTTATCCTGATGCAATGGCTTTTGTCTGTAACAAGTGCGGGATCCTATAGTGGCCTCAACGTGAGCAGGAAATATTTTAAATTGTTTTCAGGGCTGACAAAGAGTATTGTGCCTTTTACAGGCAGAGAGATGGCTGTGAATCCCTGAAAAATCCCAGATTTAGCCTTGTTTCCCTGCTTCTGAACTGCAGGATAGGGGCAAAAATAAAATACTGATGCTTAGATGTTGTGTGAAGTTGTTGATTGTAATGATTCCTCTGGAAAAGCTTTCTGGTAGTGCTTTTTAGGGAAACTCCCAGTGTTTTACTGGCAGGTTGGCTTTCCCTGGCCTCACTCTGTGTCCAGGAGTGTTCAATCCACTGGTTTTCCAAGATGTTCTTGTTACTTGTTGGCTGCTCCCTGAGCCTTGATAGAGATCTGTTGGTTCCTGTGGCCTCTCTGTGACTTTCCCTCTGGAGCATCTGATGATGGTTCACCTTTGGAAAAGGCTGAGGTGTTTCCTTTGAATATGTTACACTAAAAAAAACAACATTTAGGAGTGCAAAACTGGGCTAAAAGAGCAGGTACCCGAGGTGGTGGAGATTGGATCAGCTGAATTCCTGGTAGGGCTTGGGAAAGGCGGCGAGCTGGCTGAGCTGTGGGCTAAACAAGCCCTAAATCTCTGCCCGGTGTCTGCCACGTGTCCGAACGCTGCCGTGTCCTCAGGAGGCAGAGGAAGCTGTGGCAGCTCCAGAGGAGGGCTGGAGGTTTTCCCATCTGGGCTTCAGTCAAGCTTCCCGCAGCGTTTCCCAGGAGGAACGGGCTGCTCCTGCCTTGTCCAGTGGGTGAAAAAGTGGCTGAGCCCAGAGCGCAGAGGTGCCCTCCAGGGCTCGGGATTGGAGCCAGTCCTGTTTGATATCCGTATCCACGATCTGCGTGAGGGGATCGAGGACACCCTCAGTTCACAGGCTGGGTGGGAATGCTGAGGGCAGGAATCCTCAGTAGAAGGATCTGGACAGGCTGGATCCATGGATTGAGGCCAGTGGGATGAGGTCCAACAAGCCCAATGCCCTTGGGTCACCACAGTGCTCTGGGATTGGGGATGTACCTGGAAACCTGGGGGTGCTGGTCCCGGTGTTCTCACCCAGGAGAGAAAGATAATTTGGTTTAAAAAGATGCTGTTGGAGGGAGGACTCACAAGCTGCAGGATTCTTGTTGTAAAATTAAAGCGCAGCCTCACCATAATGAAGAGTAAAAAAAGGGAGGTGCAATGTGTCACTATTTATGGCGTTATGGTAATTCTGCTTGCAGAGCAGATCTTTAATTTGTACCCTGCTCGAGTTGTTGACTCTAATTTATAATCCAATAAACCTATAGATTGTTGCTCAAGGCAGGCCAGGGATATTACATCAGGCCAGACCTAATAATTTAGGAGCAGTTTGTTAAGCTCAATAGCGTCTAAGGTGCAATTGCTTTTATGGGCTGGTTTATCCCATTTGGCACCACCTGGTTTGTTCCCAGGGTGCTGCTGTGTCCTGAATCCGTGGCTGCAGCCCAGGAATAGCTTGTCTGATTGCTCTTGATGGGGGAAAGGAAGCTGTCCAGTGGTGATATGAGTTGTTTTCCAACACCTCTGCCCCATGGCAGGGGTTTGGAGCTGGATTTTCCAACCCAAACAAAATCTGTAATTCTGTTGTAAGCCCGACTGATTCAGAGTCTGTAACTGGTGGTTTTTGAGTTTTGGTTTGTGGCGGTTTTAAGTTTCTGTTGGTTGCTTTTTTTTTTTCTCCTCCCCTCTTTGTTTGGTTGTTTTTAGAAGCATTTTTTTGTGCACCACAGGCCATAGTTTTGACAAGGTGCTTTTGATAAGGTTTATTTGCCTTTTTTTAAGTACCTGCCAGCAAAAAACAGAGTTCAGCCTTCTCTGAGCTACTGTTTGATTCTGTCAGATTTATTTTATATTCCTGCACGACCTCAGGCAGCTGCCACGTCTGTCTGGTGGTTTCCCACATGCATCCGCTCTGTGAACTGGGAGCACTGCATGTTAATAACTCAGTTTTGCACTCAGCATGGAGCACATCAAGAAGAAAAAGACTTGGCCACAGAAATAAATCTTCCAGTTCCTCTGAAGTCCAGATTTTCTGCTGGAGGCCTTCTAATGCAGGTGGTGTGTGAGGAGAAAGCATCAGGCTGTTAATAGGCAGAACCCAAAGTGCTGGACAAGATTCTCCAGACAAAACCCCCAGAGAGCTTAAAGGTCCCCCCTGAGCCTCCTTTTCTCCAGGCTGAGCCCTCCCAGCTCCCTCAGCTGCTCCTGGTGCTCCAGCCCCGTTCCCTTCCCTGGACGTGCTCCAAAGTGTAATTCTTTAATGGATCTTCTAAGTGACCTCAAGCTTGATCTGCTCCTGTAAATGGTCCAGATCTCTTCTTTTGGAGACTTGGCCAAACTGGATGGTTTTGTGCCTGCTTCTGGCAACCATTTTCCTGCTGGGAATGCCAACATCCATATGCAGGTCTCCCTGTGGCTTCCTAATTTGAGGCTGGGGGGTGCATGTTCTAGGTTTTTCCTGTCTCTTGCCTCCTGCGAGCTCAGCTGTAAATCAGGTTGGCTTGTGGCCACAGCCTGCTGCCAGGAGATTTATTGACACTACTTTTACTATTTTTTAGGGTTTTTTCACTCTGGCATAGTGCAGTCGTTGCTTTAGGCAGGATCTTTTGGAGGGGTGGGCCTAGGCTGGAGAAAATCAGTTCTAATGTTGTTTCTTTGATGGATGAACAATTAGTAGGAAACCTTTGCTCGTCAAAGATCGGTGTGGTGGAAAAAAAAAAGTTTCTAATGTCAGGCCTCCGTGTTTTTGTCCTCTCCATCCTTTGTGTTGCTCCCAGAGCTGCCGGCCACAGCCAGGAGATGCTTGGGGAAATACCCCCAGTGATGAGACGGGTAAGGAAAAAAATCAGCTGGGTTTGGGCATTAAATGCAGCAAGAAAATGTAAAAGATCACATCCCTCAGGGAGTCTGCTCCTGCCTGGCTTTAGAGCTGTTGCTTTTCCTTTTTTCCTGGTTCTTCTGAAGGCTGCAGCCTGTTTGGTGCTGGAGTAAATCCAAGGCGAGGTTCCTCTGGAGCTTGTGGGCTGAAACAGCAGATGCACCTCCTACCTCTGAGCTTCCTGGCCTGCCTTCGGAGAGGAAGGAACAGAGAGTCCTTATGGATCTCTGTGAAACACTCCTGATATTCTCTCAGCAGATCTGGAGCAGTAATAACCCAACTGCTGAAGAGGCTATAAAAAAATCGGAAATATGGCTTAGCATGTGCTATATTTAGAAATTCCATCAGTCCCGCTGCGGTGGGAGCCATGGATAATTCAGATATTTCCTGTGACAAAGGATTGGATCTTTTGGGGTGGGTGTCCTGCAGGCAGACAGTTGACACCCTCAAGTGGGTTTGTAAATCAGTTTTTACTTTTCCTGTGCTTTGTGTAGGCAATGCTGGCTGTATTTGCCTTTTGAAAAATAAACAGGTGTCTTATACCAAATGTGCCTTGGTATAATTAGTCATAATTAAGAACCATGGCTGCTTTAGCTGTTGATTGAAAAATTAGGCATTTTTCTCACCAGCTGCTTGTCACTGAAGCAACTTTGATGCTCTAAGATGCACTGAAAAAACCCAGCCAAACCAAAGGCAGAACAGGTTCAAGGCCATTCCTCCCCAAACTTGCCTTTCTCAGTGGTACGAAGCTCTGCTTAGGGATTGTGATGACAAAGCTCACAGAGGTGACAGAGGACTTTGCAGTGACTCTGCAGATGACTTTCCTGCCGTGGGTTTTGCTGCACAAGCAGTTTTGCTCTTGCAGGAAGAAGGACAGAAATGAGTTGGAAAGCTTTCTTTGCAGGGGAGGTAAAAATTAAATTACTGTAAAATTCTTTTTTTTTTTTCTTTACTATACATTTATCTCACATTCCTTTAGGTCCAAGATGTTTGTCATGATCTGAACAGAGCAGAAAGAGAAAAAATTGGTTCTGAGTGTGGTCAGCAGCCTTTAGAGCATTTTGATGTCTGCCAAGGTTCCCTTCCAAGGAGTAGATTGAAGAGCTGCTTTCTTCCATGAGAAAGGTGGAGAAGGATCATTGAATGCAGGCTGTTGTATGACACAGGTTGTGTCTAATTTTGGGCCACAGTCTCGTCCATAAGCAGGAGAGAGGTGTGGTTGGGATAAAACTTTCTTTTGGGATGGCACTGTTGACACTCTGGGCAGTACCCATGTCATGAGCTGTTCCTGTGCTTGGAAATATTTTTTATTAGCACCTATCCCAGATGTGAAGCCAAAAGCCACGTTTTCCATTGTCTGTAAAATTCCGGGCTGCAAACCAGTGGTGCTTTGGGAATTCTTTTCCTGCCTTCCTCCTTGAGCTGTGATCTGTGTGGTCCACGCATCTCCTGGCCACCACAGGGGCTTTATCTACACTTGCTGAATTCCACGTTGGGTTATGCAAAGAGATGGTTTGAGAGCAGTTTGCTCATCCAAATGGTCCGCAATCACGTGGGAGAGCTGCAGGATTAGCACTTTTTTCCTGGCACGTTTTACAGTCAGCGAGCGATGGAGTAGGGAAAATCTTGAGCTTTGGGTTATTTTCAGAGTGAACTTTTTTGAACTTGCAGAAAATGCCCTCTCCAGGTTGTCCTCCGAAAGGGGAGTGGAAAGTCAGGCTGGCTGTGCTGCTGCTTTGACGAACTCTGGAGTGCAGCAAGGTGCAGGAGCAGCAGTTTGGCAGATTTGCTATTTCTGTACCACCTTCCATTGGAGGCGCTTTAATCAATGTGCAGCTCTTGATGAGAGGGATAATTATTCCTATTTCCACAGAGTTGAGAATATGAGCCAGATTAAAATGCTTTTTTGGGAATTGCAAGCGATTTTGTGGCAAAGAAATGAACGGAGTTTTCTCTCCAAAGAGCAGCCATCTGGGATGCTGCTTTGCTCCCGACGGCACTCACTGTGCACCCCAGCAGAGATTCCTGGGCTCATCCCACAGCGTGGGCAGCAGGGGAGGGGGATCGTTCCCCTCTGCCCTGCTAAGGCGAGACCCCACCTGCAGAGCTGCCCCAGCCCTGCGGCCAACAGCAGGAGGACGTGGAGCTGCTGGAGAGAGCCCAGAGGAGGCCACGGAGCTGCTCCAGGGCTGGAGCCCCTCTGCTCTGGAGCTGGGGAAGTTCACCTGGAGAGGAGAAGGCTCCAGGGAGACCTCAGAGCCCCTTCCAGTACCCAAAGGGGATCCAGAAGAGCTGGAGAGGGACTTTGGGACAAGGGATGGAGGGACAGGACAAGGAGAATGGCTTCCCACTGCCAGAGGACAGGGTTAGATGGGATATTGGGAAGGAATTCCTGGCTGCGAGGGTGGTGAGGCCCTGGCACAGATTCCCAGAGGAGCTGTGGCTGCCCCTGGATCCCTGGAAGTGTCCAAGGCCAGGTCAGACGGGGCTTGGAGCAACCTGGGATAGTGGAAGGTGTCCCTGCCCATGGTCTGTTCCAACCCAAACCATTCTGTGGTTCTATGAAATGTTAAATTTGCTCTCCTTCCAGAAAGGTGACTCAGGAATGTTCCTCCTTTGGGAACTCCTCATCTCCCTGGTCATGTCTCTTGCTCAGAGCCTGTCTTTGTGCTTTTGCTGCAGGTGCTCCAGTTTTAACCGAAGTGAAATAAAACAGGTTTAATTGGGCACGGCCCCTCTTTGGGGCTCGGCACCGTTTGGGTGCTGCCCTGGCCCTGGAAGGCAGCAGGAGATGAAGCAGTTGCAGGGCCTTTTTCAGCACATGCACCGAGGCCTTTCAGGTTTTCAACAGAACAACCAGGCTCTTGCTGCTGCTTAAAACAGGATGGTAACAACTTGTTTCTCTTGTCTGCAAGTTGGCTGCTTGCCTTTCAGCCACGGTGATGGGTACTGAGAGGAAATAGCTGCAGGGGAACCTCCTGGCTCCTGTCTAGACACGCATGGCGGAGTTGTTGTTACATAATTCAACTTTGCCATGCCAGAACTTATAAAGATCACAGAAAATGCCTGCTTGCAACACCAGTGATGTGAGTGTGATGTGTCAGAGCTGCTGGGAAGTGGGAAGGGGACTTTGTGGAAGTCAGAACTTCCATGACTTTGCTGCAGTTTTTATTAGCGTATAAATTTTGCTTATTTTAGTCCTCATTTTTGTGCCTCCCAGTGGTTTCTGAATAACACAAGCATTTAGACACCTACTGCTTTAGCATTTTCCGTGCTGCTGTCCTCAGATGGAGACCAGCTGACCCTTCAGGCAGAATTGCTGGATGATCAACCCTTGCAAATGCTTTTTAAAGATGTCATTGCCTGTCATTTGTGCCACCAACGGAGAGAGAAGAAACAACCTATATGTGTTTCCACGTGGGGAAACGTTCTGGTTTGCCTTTTGGCGTTGATGCTCCTGGTTTAGCTTTGTCCTTCTGCGTGTGCTGCTGTGGGCACTCTGCAGCCACACCAAAGTGACCACTGTGTCACAAGGGGGGCTTTGGGGAGGGCAGATGTCACCTGCTGGGGAGGTACAGCAGGCTGGTATTTGTCAGTCATACAAAGCAAGCTTGTCCTAGACCCAAACTGGGTCTAATCTGGGCTATAATCCAGGGAAAGTGGATATTGATACCAAGAATGGCACCCACTGCCTCTTTTATGTCAGGATTTTGTCTTCCGGCACTGCTCTTGCCCTTTCAACCAGCACAGAAATCCTTGGTTTGTTTTTGTTTATTTTATGCCAAGCATCATGGCAAAATAGTATTTTTATAACTTGTCTTGCAGATATTTGCTGCCCAAGGGTAAGATGCAAGGGAAAAATTGTCCAAGGAATAAACTTACTTCTGTTTCTTCTCCCAGTCATTTGCCCCTGGGTCTATCTGACATCTATGTCAGATTATTTAGGATATTTTACAGAGCATTTTACAACAGAATTCTTGTAAACACTTCTGAAATATAGTAGTTCTCTTTAAATAGGGATAAATATTCAGTATTTCTCTCATCCACTGTTCTTCCTGTGTAAAGCTATGCTTACTAAAGTGATAAACACCCAGCAGGAGAGAGCTGGGGACACATCTGAGCCAGAGCTGGACAAATGGCAAAAGCAGTTTGGGGCCAGGGCAGAAATAGGATCAGCAAAGGCAGATGTGGAGCTGTTTCCCCTGGCACTGAGTGGTCCACTGAGCTGCAGGGTAGTTGGGTCACAGCTTTGCTGAGGGTTTTTAGAGACTGCAATCTTTTCTGGGCCTGGTATAGGGCCCAAATGTCCTATTTCCACCCGGAGCCAGAAGCTGACCGTTAAGGAAACACCTTCCAAAACCCCCAGGATATGCACAAAATGTTCCTCCTGCTGATAATAATTTTTTTTTTCAGAAATTTCTTGAGTAAAATGTGATACTGAGACCATTGCATTTAACAGCCTTCATTGGCTGTATTCTTAGTTAGGTTATATAGTCCTTTTTTTTTTATTGAGCCTGCTTTTATTAAAGCTGTTTTTAATCCTAACCCCCTTGCCCCGGGATTCTGGTGCATTAATTAAAGTGAACCATCAGCTGAATGCAAGTCGACAACATCATGTGCCTTTGCAAAGGACTGTCAGGAGGCTGGGATGAGTTAGCAGGAATAACACCCTCAGGAGGCACTGAGGATGAAATCCTCCTGCTGCTTGATGCTGATGAGAGCTCAGCAGGGATGCTGTGCCCAGCAAGGTGCCCCACTTCAGGCAAGCCTTGGACTTCAGCCAGTTGGTCTCTGTGAGAACCATGGGCTGTATTTATTTTTTTTTTCTTCCCTAGTTTGAGCCTCGTCAGTAAAGACTGAAAAATCTGGATCTATTTAGTCTGGAAAAACTAGCTGTCTCCCCTCGGCCTCCAGGTGTGCGAAGTGTTTGGTGAAAAAGGTAGTTATAGTGCATTGTTAACATCAGGAATGGCTTTGGAATACTTGGATCGTTCCATGAGTTTTTCCAGAAGCACTGGTTATGTTGGCTGGGCAAAATCCAGTAGGTTAAAAACACGTTACCAGGAGCTGTGGAAGTAGAGTAAATCATGCTGGGGAGCCCCTATCACTCTGTCCTGTTTCCTCATGAATCAGAGGCTCCCCCAGGGGTTTTTGTTTACCTCTGCCTTGAATGAAAGAGGGAGGACGTAATTGCCGGAGGCAGAGCTGGTCCAGGACATGATTATTTCTGCAGAAAGTCCCCAGGGGCCTCTAATAGCCAGGAAGAGCCCTGGCTCCAGCTGTGCTCCCTGTGTGGAACAGCACAGGAATTCCCATCTCAGTGCCATCGAGGATTGCCAGCATTTTTTGTGATGAATGCTGGGGATGCAGTGAAATGCTGCCTCTGTTGGGTGATGGACACCTAGAGAGAAACTGGTCCTCGGGGAGAGGGAGGGGCAGGCGGGTGTGGCTTATCCCTCAGTTTGGATCCCTTGATCCTTCTCCTTGCTGTTTAGGCAAGGAAAACTGCCCGGTTGCTCCCAGCTTTGCAAGCCCTGGAGCCTGGAGGGAATCAGCCCTGCCCTTTCCGGTTGTGTTTTTGGAGGCTGGGAGCTCGAGGTGTTTTACAAAGTGTAACAATGATATTTTTAGAGATCTGCCTCTCTTTTAGTTGCATCTGTTGAGCTGCAGTTCAGCCCCAGCAGGAACACATATTTCAGGAATATGTTCTCCGCCACTTTCTGTGACCTGCTAAATGGAATTGTAAATGGAGCGTGTCACAGCTCAGAAATCTCATTCATGGCCTTTTCTAACAAGGTGTGCAGAGAACCATTGGCCCAGTCTTTGCAATAATCAAACAAGATGTGCCTGAAACGTGCGCTGAGTTGCTGTAGGAAGCATCTGGTTAAGTGTCAAAGCCTCCGCAGCCAGAGCAGCAGAGTTTTCTTTTTTTTGCTCCTTACTTCAGACCCATTGTCTGTCAGACCAAATTTCTTCATTTTTCTTCCCATTTCTATGATGATTGGCAGGTGCCTCTTATGCAAGACCACAGCGTGTTACCAAGGAGTAAAGAACCTTGGCAGTGTTTCTGAAGTGACCAGACTGCCTCAAACTGGTTGTGCTCCCAAATTTCTCTTTCCAGTCAGTCCCTCTCCTGCCTGGAGAGTGCTGTAGCAAATGGGGAAAGTCCCATTCCTTATGAAATTTGAAGCATGAAGCCAAGACGGGGGGAAGGCAGAAAGTTGAGGATGAGGAGTAAAAAGCAAGAGGTGGAGGATGTGCTCAAGCAGAGCTTTGCGACAGATGGTTGTGGTTGTTGGATGGAGAGAAAACAAAGCCTTTGGGTGGGTTATAAAGTCCTGTGGGAGCTGCCTGGTGCGCTGTGGAGTCCTGCAGGCTCCTCCTGCTGTCTTGGGTTCCTGAATCTTCAGTCCAGGAAAGGGATGAAAGCCTGATCCCTCTGCAGCCTGTCAAGGTGAGAGAATTTCAGCCCAGACGCCTTGGTTCTGCTCCGGATGTGCGTAAGGTCTGTTAGGCCAACATTTGCTAGCCAAGTGTATTGATCTGCTCACTTAAATGCTTCAAATCCTTGGAGTGCGAGGTGCTTTCCATTAGTTCTGTCCCTCTGCAATAGGAGATTGAGCTGCTGGATGTGCTTTTGGCAGTGAAGGCTGATTGCACCCTGGGCTGCAACCCTGACAATGCCGGATGTGGGTTTTCCTCTCTAGGGACACTTGAGGGAACACATCTGAGCACTGAGGGCTCCCTGTAACCGTGGCAGGCTTAGAACAGACAGAAGTGAACCCGCTGTGGCCACCAAACTGTTTGGAACAGGAGCCAGGGACAGAGGAGAAGGGGCTGAGAGCTGGAGGTGGGAAGAGAGGGTTTTGCTGCTCTCAGCAACTCAGGAGTGACTGTAGAGAAGGTCATGGAATTGTAATTTTTTGGGATTGGAAGGGACCTTGAAGATCATCCCTTTCCAACCCCCTGCCATGGCAGGGACACACTTTCCACTGGACCAGGTTGCTCCAAGCCCTGTCCAACCTGGCCTTGAGAACTTGAGCCAAGAACTTGAGCCTTGGCAAGAGGCAGTGGGCACAGCCTGCATCTAGGGAAATTCCAGTTGGACAGCAGGGAAGTTTCTGCCCATGAGGGTGGTGGTGAAGCCCTGGAGCAGAAGACAGAGAATGGTGGGAATTCAGTGCAAGCCACTGCTTTAAGGACTCTGCATTCACATACGGAGAGTTTGTAATGAAATTTTGTAACCTCCCTTTAGGAATTGAAGTGTTGTTCCCATTGACAAAATGCTCCAGCTGACACTTGTTCTTGGTGATCCTCAGTTTCTGGTTCTGTTGGGAGATGGAGTCATCTTTCATCCTCAGAGATAATTTAATAACTTGCTTGAAGATAATCTTCTGTTTGTTTGGATGAGGTCCGATTGGGTAATCCTGAAATGAATTGCGCTGTCAGTTTTTCCTTTGTATTCGCTGGGTAAATGTTAACTCTCCTCCTTTCCTCTCCAAGCTAATACTGATAAATGCCTGCAGCAAACTGATTCTTGAAAATGTCAGAAAATGTAGAGTGCAGACTCCTTAATAAAGTCTTAATTCACTCTTCCAGGAGTGAATTCAGTGATCTGAAAACACACTTGAGTGATGATGGTGGTGCTCCAGTCCGAGTCCAGGTCTTGGATTTGCTCCCGAGGTAGAGAACAATTGTTCAGGACTGCTTTGATCCTTCCACAAAACCCATTTATTTGCTAAAGACAGGTGCCTGGGCTGGTGGATATTTAGGGACACAAGGATGGCGTGCACTGCAGTGAGATAAAAAACCTTTTAGGCCTTGTTGCATTTCCAGGTTTGAGAGTGTGGTTATATTGGATATCTCTGCATATTGTCTGCACATAAAACTTCCAGCAGGGAGATTTACAGTATGGAGCTGGAGGAAGATGCTCAAACTGGATTTTGTTTGTCTGTGTGGTCAGATCCACGTGCTGTTGTTTTCCATCTGTTTGTGCATGCCCTGTCCAGTGTGCTGCCAGGTTTTTGGGAGGGCTCAGTCTCCTTCCAGTTTCCTCTCAGCAGAAATTCCATCCTCAAGCTAAGATGCCCTTCAGCAAGAAATTGCTTTAAAATATTAGATTTTCTATAAAAGGCTTCTGTTTTTCAAAACTGGAATTTTTCTGATTACAAAAAAAAAAAGAAGGGGGAGAGAAGGGGGAAGACATTGTTTAAAAGCTTCTTCCTGTTCTAGTTTGATTTTTATTTAGTTATTTAATTATTTTTAATGAATGAACAGGAGGTTCACTGTGCTCAGGAGACAGAGGATGGGTAGAGTTCTCCACAGGGACTGAAAGCCATGAATTCCCAGAGGCACTTTGGCTTGAATAAGAGCCTTCTTCATGGTGGATGACTGGCAGCTCCAGAAACAAGAGGGTTGGCTTCCTCGTCTTCCTTTCCCTCCCTTTTTTCCCCATTTTTTTTTTCCCCAGTGTTTTCTTCTCTCTTTTTTTTTTAAAATATTTTTTTCCCCTGTTCTTTTCTCTTTTTTCTTCTTTTTTCCTTTTTTTTTTTTTTAAATAAAAAGCATTCCCAGTTGCTGCACTCATCTGACTTCCACTTCTACACAACCTTAGGTTGTTTCCTCTGCCCAGTCTCAGTGGTGGCTCCTTGTAAAGTTCACAGAACTGTGGAATGGTTTGGATTGGAAGAGACTTTAGGGATCATCTTGTTCCAACCCCTGCCATGGGCAGGGACACTTTCCACCAGATCAGGTTGCTCCAAGCTGTTGATGTGCTCTGGTTCTCAGTCTTTTAAAGAAAATATCTTTTAGTGAGGAAGATCCATCTGCCCTGAGGTGGATCTCCTCAATTCCAAGCACCCACAGCTTCCTCCCTGGATTTAAGGTGGAATTGTTAGATGGAGACTTTAGGTGGACTTCAGCTGCTCTGGGAGAGCTTTGGGCACAGTGGGTTTGACGTGGGCACGGCGCAATCGTCACCCTTGGACGTGAATCCAGGAGGGAATGTAAAATCCATCTGAGCTGTACTGGGATGAACTGCAGCGTGCTCCAGCAGTGACATTTGAGTTCCTTCACAGGAAAGCTCCTGTGGATGCACACGCTGGAAGGGACCCAGCTTCACCCACACCGATGGAATGTTTGCTGTGAGCTCATCCGTGTGGGAATGGAGCCCTGATCCATGCAGCACTGGCATTTCCTCAGACCCATTCCCAGTTCCACGCAGGCTTCTCTCTTTCCAGTTCCTTTTGAAACTCTGTGTGGGTTCTGGGTGCCGGGGAGGAGGCTGGAGGCATGGGTTTGCTTAGGAGGGGGTTCTGCTGTTTCATCCCAAGCCTGGGAGACGTAGGTGGCTCTCAGGGATGCTAATCCTGCTTGGGATGAGCTGACGAGGACTCCAGCAACCAGCACAGGTGCAGGATGGCATTTCAGGACTGGTGTCAACTGGGGTGACTCCGGCAGCTTCAGTGGAGCAAAAGCCTTCTGCTCTGTTGGCTCCATGGGCTGTCAGGGAATTAGCTGGCTCTGGCTTTGGAATTTCTTGGCTTTCATGGAGCATAACTCGAGCCAAGAGTCTTGTACTGCCCCTGCTTCTCCAGCTGGGTCGAAAGGAAGAGTGAGGGGGCAGCTGAGCTCATGGTGCAGCGTTTCAGACACCTTGGGGAATGTATGTGGTAGCAAATAAGGAATTTAATATGGTTTCACATGCTGAACCCTCTGTTTTGCCTGAAGGCCCCAGGCAGTGTTTGGGACAGACTTCTGATAGAGCCAGCTTAATTATGTAATTTAAATCAATGTTAATTATAAATATATTTAATTTATTTATGCATTCTATCACTATATAAATATTAATTATATTACTCCTAATATATAATGTGAAGAATATTCATTATATTATATGGTTGAGATTGATGATCTTAAGAGTTCTTTTCCAGCCTTTCTAATTCTGTGATTAATAATCCTATTAAAATATTTAAACCTCAGGAAGAGGGGCACATGTAAAAGCAGTGATAACCACTTCAGATGAATGCAGTCTCACTCTGGGCAGCTTGATTTTTAAGATCTTAAGTGTTGCTTCTCATTCTAAATACAAATCACACTCTGAATCCTGATACCGTGCTCATCTGCTTTATGGGAGGAAAATGGGCAACTCAGTGATTTAAAGGCTTGATCAGGAATCATCAAGCAGATATCAAATGGACAAGAATGTGACTACTCTGGAATTCTCTAGAATTATGTTGTGTTTAGCAGGGAATTCAGCCGTAATTCAGCACGGAATAGGTCTGGCAGACAAATCCATAGATTTGTAGAATGGTTTGGCTTGGGAGGGACCTTAAAGCCCATCCAGTGCCACCCCTGCCATGGGCAGGGACACCTTCCACTGTCCCAGGCTGCTCCAAGCCCCATCCAGCCGGGCCTTGGACACTTCCAGAGATCCAGGGGCAGCGACAGCTTCTCTGGGAATCTGTGCCAGGGCCTCCCCCCCCTCACAGCCAGGAATTCCTTCCCAATCTCCCATCTATCCCTGCCCTCTGGCAGTGGGAAGCCATTTCCCCTTGTCCTGTCCCTCCATGCCTTGTCCCCAGTCACTCTCCAGCTCTCCTGGAGCCCCTTTAGGCCCTGGAAGGGGCTCTGAGCTCTCCCTGGAGCCTTCTCCTCTCCAGGTGAGCACCCCCAGCTCTCCCAGCCTGGCTCCAGAGCAGAGGGGCTCCAGCCCTCTGATCATCCTGGTGCCTCCTCTGGGCTCTCTCCAGCAGCTCCAGGTCCTTGAGCTGTTGGCCCCAGGGCTGGGGCAGCTCTGCAGGTGGGGTCTCACCTGAGCAGGGCAGAGGCCAAACCTGCATTGGCTCTGCAGGTTGGTTTTGGCAGAGGATCAATTTCCAGGGAACTTCCTCTAAAGAAACTTTTTAAAGAAAGCCTGGATTTCCTGGTCAAAGGGTTTTTTTAGTTCACAAATGGTACCATGCTGGGAGGTGTCTCCCAGCATATGTGTGATCATCTGCAATGAAATAGGTGAGAAATTCCTATTTTTAATATAGGAAGTTTGACTAAATTGAGAAAGTCCTTGTAGGAGGGGTTGGTGGGAGTGTGTGTGTAGTTAAACCTCATAACATCTCCGACAGATCTTAAAATAAATAAAACAAACTTCCTGAGCCTCTCTGCTTTCCTGTGCCACTGCAGTAAATAATGCTTGGTCTGGCTTGGGGAGTTGCAGCGAAAGAGACTGGCAGAGACTTCAGTTAACCAAAACTAATCCCTAAATTGGAAAATCTGTCCCCTGTGATATGAATTGCAGTGCTGTTTTAAACGAGATTAAATCTTCCAGCACAAGAGTGGGTAAAGTCCATGAGCCAGCATCACAGATGAATCAAACATTGGCTTTTCTGTGGCAAAGTCCTTTCATTTGTGGTTTGTTTTTTTTTTTTCCCCAAAACCCCTTAACCTGGAATTGGTTTCGCTCCCACCTGGCCCGAAGTGGGGGACTGGGGATGTGCAAAAGGGGGTGGAGAATGTGTGTGAAACACTGATTGTTTTATTTGTTATTAAAGATTCTGTAATTTTAACAAATATTTTTAAATCTGGCGAACTACAACTTGGTAAAATGTCTCTGTCTTCATTATTTTCCTTTTTGGGCTCTTCTGATTGTGTCTGTTGATCACTGGATCAGAGAATGGTCAGAAGGGACCTTAAAGTTCAAATATTCTGTGTTCCTCTGAAAGCCCACCCAGAACTGTGCCTGAACTCGCTGAAGGATGCCTGGAGATGGAAGAATTTGCCTGGATTTTCACAAAACCAGCAACGCATGGCAAGGGCACCATCAAGGACAGACCCAAAATAGCTTTTGGAGAGCTTGCCACAAGCTCTGCTGCTTGCATGTAAATAAGAGGGGAAATTATGTTTATATATATATGGGAAAAAAAGCTTAAAGGTTTTGAAATGTTTTGCTTGGCTTGTTTATCAAATCAGTGTCATCCAGTGCATGAATATCAGCAAAGCTCAGCCCAGAGTGACCTTTAAAGAGCTGGAGGGTGGGATTTTTGTAGCAGTGTTGGTCTTCAGAATAAAAGGTACATAAAACCTCACGTGCCTTGGAAAACCCCAAATATATATGGGAATATAAGCCATATTTAACTTCTAGGTGCAAGGAGGTATTAGACCCAAATGGAGAGGGTGAAAGACAATCCCAGCAAACAGTGGGGAAAGTGAGGTTTGAAATCTTGGAGCTGTGCAGACTGGAAGGCATCCAGCAGGAGGGGAATGGTTTGGATTGGAAGGGACCTTAAAAACCATCCAGTGCCACCCCTGCCATGGGCAGGGACACCTTCCACTGTCCCAGGGTGCTCCAAGCCCTGTCCAACCTTTGGAACACTTCCAGGGATCCAGGGGCAGCCACGGCTTCTCTGGGCAAAACTGAGTGTCTTGGTTTGGGTTATACAGCCAAGAATTTGGAATTTCCAGCGGAAAACATCATTTTTGGCACAGCAAAAATGAAATAATTCCAACCCTTTTTATTGCTTTCTTTTGGCTCTTTTTTCTATGGTGGAGAATGCGAGGAGGAGCCGTGTATCACAGGCTTGGTATCCAGGGTGATGCATGATGCAAAATAGTCAACACACAGTTAAGTAGATAACTCTAGCCCTTAGCAGGGAAAGACAGGCAAAAATTAGTAGTTTTTAGTGTTTCTATTTTCACTGTATTGGTTACATTGTTTTGCATAATTAAAAAGTCAGGAGACTTCGCCAGAGAAAAGATCTTTTCCAAAAAGATCAATGTGTGCTCAGGGTCTGGGAGGGAATTATAGTGGTAGAGTTGCTCATATTCTTTTCCAATTTTCATCCTTCCTTGCTCATTGTGGGAAGAGAGGATTCATTGGAATATTTTCCTTGCAGAATTTATTTCAGTGTTTTCCTCGTTGAAATGAAAACGCGTGTGGACTGTTTAAGGCCAAGGAGTAAAACCAAACCAGGAGCATGTGGAAATGGTGCTGGTGAGGGACAGTTTGAAGACACAGATTGATGTCCTTGAGGTTTAGGATTTTACCCATGGTATTGGAGCAAGGACGCTGAAGAGATTTATTTGAGGGATTTTATTTTGTATGTGTTGAGTAGAATTTGCAACGTTTGTGAAAGCTGCATGTTGGTGTTGGTGTGGTCTATTTGCAAAACACTTAAAATATGTGGTGGTGGTGTTAGGAATAAATGTTGGGATGGGTGGTTTGGCTCTGCAGGATCTGAGCACCTTGGGGGAAGGCATAAGGAGCAGGACCATCCCTAATCAGCTGTGTAATATTCACCATGTGATAACTGCGCTGATTCGAGGTGTTCCTACTCCTTATTCCTTCCCCTGAGGTGCTCAGATCCTGCAGAGCCAAACCAAGGGAGGGGAAGATACATGAGAATGGAAAAGTTGATTAAACAATTGCCTCAAAAAAACTGCCGCCTAAACAACCACTAACAAAAAACCCCTCGCCAAACAAAATCCCAGCTCCGTATCCAGAAGTGTTCCCTCTTTCCTGACAGCTGGAGAAATGCTCTTCCAGCCCTCCATAAGATGAATCTACATAAATGATCCCTCTGCCCAGACCTGGGGAGCAGGGTTGCATCTCCCAGGCAGCAAAGGTGTGAAATCTGCCCTTGGAAATGCCTGTTTACTCCACTCAGTCTCACCAGCTGGGATCAAATGGGATCATACTGACACTGACTTCTCTTTTCCTCGCAGTGGGAGCGCCTCTGGTTCCTCATCCTCACCTCATCCTTCTTCCTCACCCTGGTCTGGTTTTACTTCTGGTGGGAAGTTCACAATGACTACAATGAAATCAACTGGTGAGTAGAGCTTCCCTTGGGAAATTGGGTTGCCATCACACACGTGCTTGACGCAGCTTTGGATTCATCTGGATCCTTTGGGTTGAGTTGTAATGATGATAAAGGGAAAATGAGGTGGGAGGTGGGACTCAAGGAGAGCTGCTTCTGCCTGGTCCGTGTGTAGGTGTAATGTGGCCTCATATCTCCCCTGCGTGGCTGGCTTTTTGTTTGTTTATCTCTGTGGTTGGCTGGGTTTGGAAGTGACTGAGCAATTTGGCTGCAACTGTTCCACAAAATATCCATGGCAAAAATTCAGCCTGAAGCACATGGGTGTGGAAGATATTGTACAAAGTTGGAAGGAGCTGAAAAGGAGCTTTGCAGTGGGATGTGCTGGAATTTAGGGTGTTGCCAGCTGCCTCCAGTGCTGGAAATTATTCTCTCTTTTATTATCAGCAGCATCTTAAAACATTTTGACAGCACCTTGGGCTGTCTTCTAACCAAACTACTTCGACATCATCTTCTTGTCAAACATGAGATGTAAAGTGTATTTTAAAGCACAGTGGGGAGCTGAACCCTTAAATAAATCATCTGCTTTACATGCTGGAGCTGTGTTAGGGAGAGTGTTTACCAACATGGTGATGTGAGCTGGCTCCTCCCAGGAGGAAATGTTTTTTTTTTCCTCTTTGCTCACAGCCACACTGTGAGAAGTGAAACCATCACCATGGCTCTGGATTATTTGTAATGGAAGCATGATAAAAATACCTTTTTTAAAGTGGTATTTTGGAGCCCCTCTCTTCTTCAGTTTATACCCTCAGTTAAGGATATCATTGCTCTGAGTCTGCCCCAGTGCACAGCCAACTCTGTCTGATCTCAAAGTTGTGAAGGGGCTAAAAACAATCCTGCAGAAATTGAAGGAAAGCCCTGGGAATGCTGTGAATGGGCCCTGCAGCTGCAGTGCTGCCAAGTTTTGGGTCCCCAAATATTCTCGCAGGAATGAGAGGAGATGTGCAAGTCTGCTCTGGATGCAAGAAGCATTTGGGATTTAACACATCCAGATGTCACCTGCAGCCCAAAGCCCCTGCCATGCAACCCAGGGTGCTGGAAGCACATCTGGATCGTGCACAGCACTGGGAAAGGATTCTGTCTTTTTTGCCACAGCCCTGGAAGAGGCTCTCTGGATGGAAAACGGCATTTCCATTCCAGGCACTGCCATTCCGTGCTGAAAATAGGTTGGTGCTCTTTGTGTACTGTAACCCCAGTTAGATCCCTGCTCCACACACTGGCACCAGAGGTCGAGCGGGGTTTCTGGAAAACAGCTGTGGGAAGGCTGGGAAGGAGGAGGAGAACACAGGGTGAGGTTTTAATTACAGCCATGCCAGTTCCAGGCAAGGAGGGGAAATAATTCCCACTGGGTCTGTGTAGGCTGAGCCTGGCCCTCTTCCCTCCCAGCACAACTGCATGGGCTCCCTGAAAACAGAGCAGTTTTGGGCCAGACAGGGTGTGAAGGAGTTGAAAGCATCGTTTTATTCCCAGCAGGGCTGTGAACCTGTTGCTGATGAGGCATGGTGAGGTCCTGGTATTTAGAAACACTGCTTGCTGTTCCTCTGTGGTTGTCACTTCTGGGTCGTGTTTTTGGACAAGGTTTCTTTGCTGCTTGCTCCTGCTGCCTTCCTCTCTGCTCCACGGATTTATTGGGAAGCTGAGAGCTCCCCCAGAGGAGAGGAAGGGCTCTCTGGGGCAAACAGCATCTCTGCACAGGACATGGCACACCGAGTCACTGCCAGGGCTTCCCAGAGGAACTGGGAGAAGGAATTGCTGTGATAGTGGTGTGAGGAGCTGCTGAGCTTCTTCCTGCCCTCCAAAGCTCATCCTTGGGAGCTCTCCTATCACGACACGTGCAGGCAGCTGCACTGAACCCCTTCAGCCTGTCCCACCAGGTGAAGAAAGACTGGAGGTGTCTGTCCAAGCAGCCCCTCAAAGGAGGACCCTTGCCAGCAGCAGGTTAGCTTGAGGACTGGATGAAGACTTGCCCCCTCTCTGGGACTTGTTCCAGCTCTGCACCACCCTCTAGGAGGAGATTTTTCAGCCCAAACTTCTGAGGGCCTTTTCCCTCTGCCACCCCTGAGGAGGTTTTTCATCTTTTTACCTGTCTGTCAGGCAGCTTGGGCAGCAGTTAGGTCATTTCAACTTGTAAGGACTAAAGGGACTATTGTGGGATTGAAATGGGCTTTAGAAGGACAAGGCAAAACTGTGGCCCAGCATGTATTGCTTTAGGCTTTTAACCTTTTTTTTTCTTCCCTTGAGGCTGAATATCAGTGAGGGCCTTGTTAGTGAAGGTGCTTTGTGCCTCTTAAGTAATTTTTGTTTTTTTTAATTTATTACTTCTGTCATTTCCCTCTTTGGTGTCTACACCTGATTGCATCGTAGTTCAGATCTGCGCTATCTAAGGTTTGTACTGCCCCAGAAAGCTGCTCTCTGGCTCTGGCAGGCTGTGGGGGATGCTGTAATTTGTGAACCTGGCTGTGCTCCCCCTGGAGCAGGACCATAAATGCATAAAGTCTGTGTAGGAAATGTTTTCCTCCTTAGTTCTGGAGAAAGCTCATCTGCCTCGTGACTGCCGTGGGCCCAGCATTGTGCAGCAATCGTTGGCACATCAAGTGAAGGCCTGCAGCTCTCAGAGGGGCATGGAAGGGACATCAGAGCAAAAACTTAAATGGACTGAGAGCTAAGGAAGCTCTGGGTGGTGGCATCAGTGAAGACTTCAGAGGAGCCCTCTTTGCTTTCTTCCCTCTTTTTTCCTAACAGCATGTCTGAATCCCTGCAGATCCCTGGTTTTGTGCTCTTTGACTCCCTGAGCAGAACTTGGACACGGGCCATGCCTGTTGAGCCCAGGGATTTGCTTTCCAGATCCCACGAGGGAGCTTTACTCCTGGACAGAATTAGAATCTGAGAATATCCTGAATTGTATCATCAAGTCCAACTCCTGGCTCTCTACAGGACAGCCCCAAAAATCACCCCAGAGTTTTTCCAGAGGTTCTGGCTGATGAATGATGCTGGATTTGATGGGGAGGAGGTTGAGTCTTTGACCTGCATTTATGTAATGCAGCATTTCTGTCTGTTGTAACAAAAAAAAAAAGGCAACACAAGAACGCAGCCAGTTCACTGCATGAGCTGATTCCACTCCAGAACCATCCTGTCCTTGTTGTGCCAAAGGGTTTGCAGGGAGATATTGTGAACCCTAATCTAAGCCAATTTAGGCATGTTGGGTTTTTGGTGTTTTTTTCCCCTAAAAAGCCACTGGAAAAATTTGATTCCAGGTCAGGTTTGAACTCTCTCAGAAGCTGGAAGAAGGGTTCTGGGGTTTCTCTGCCTTTCCCTATCCAGTTAATTTCCATAAGGGATTAAAGCACTGGGGTTGTCATTTGTGCTTTTTGGTGCCTATCTCTTTTCTTGAAAGATCTGTTTTCTGAAGTCTTGCCTAACCCTAGGGAAGCTGTTCCACTGTTGAATCCCTTCTTAATCTGTCCTTCCTACTTCTCTTCCAGGTTTTTATATAACCGAATGGGATATTGGAGTGACTGGTCCATTCCAATCCTTGTAACAACTGCTGCTGGCTTCACCTACATTACAATGTTACTGGTGAGTAGAATGAAATCCCATTTCTTAGAGGGTTGTGTGTTGGCTTTAAAAAGCTTGGCCATGAGCTTCTCAGACCAGCTACAAGTTGAGAAATTTTCCCTCAGTGATTTCTCTTTCCCTCTCCCTTTCCCTCTCCCTTTCCCTCTCCCTTTCCCTCTCCCTTTCCCTCTCCCTTTCCCTCTCCCTTTCCCTCTCCCTTTCCCTCTCCCTTTCCCTCTCCCTTTCCCTCTCCCTTTCCCTCTCCCTTTCCCTCTCCCTTTCCCTCTCCCTTTCCCTCTCCCTTTTTCTCTTTGCCTTAAGTTGTATAAAATTAAAAGTGAAAAACTGATGGTTTTCAGCCTCAGATGATCAAAAGTAAAAGACAGATACCCTCAGAGGAGGAATACAGCTCTTGTTTCCCATAGTATGGCCCAATTTCCACTTCCAGGCACAAGTGGCTGTTGTTTCCCTTCATCCCAGGGTGCTGGGACCTTCAGGTGCCCATTCAGGCGGCCACACACAGGCACTGCTTCTGAACTCCCTGCAGCTTGGAGGTCAAAGCCTTTTCCTCCATGTCTTTGGCTTTGGAGAGGATCTGCTGACCCATCCTGCCTCCATTCCTGCGTGCTTGTCCCCTTGGATGGGTGACGTGTCCCTGCGTGCTCAGACGCTTCAGGAGGGTGATGTGCCTCTGTCTGACTCTTGGTTTCTCCCTCCCAGATCCTGGCACTGTGTCACATAGCTGTGGGACAGCAGATGAACCTGCACTGGCTGCACAAGGTAAATCTCAGCTTCAGGGGGAGCAGGATCTCGGGAATGCGGGAGCATGAGGAGCAGGCAGGGGTGACACTTGCTGTCACTCTGTCTTTGGGAAGAGCATAAAATGTCTGTGGTGGACATGTGGCCTCTTGAGCAAACTGCTCAAGAGAGGCCATCAAAGGCTAGGGACAAAGAATTTGGTGAAATGTCCCTTGCTGATAGAGGGGCTACCTGTGGAGATGGAGAAACACCAGCACTTAGAGCAGCCTGATTCAGTCCCAGCTCGGGTGCTCCATGAGCCTCCCTGGGGCTCCTTTCTGGGCTGAACCCAGCCCTGGAGAGGGGCTGAGCAGACGTGAAGCTGTTCAGAGCGTGCTTGGAGGAACCAGCTGGAAAAGCCTCGGGAGAAGACACAGGCGTTAAAGCTGAGGGTGTGCAGGGTGAGGTTTGCTGGGCCCGAGGAGATTTGTGTGTAAAGCAGTTTGTGAAACACAAGAGAAGATGTTTGGAGCGCAGAAGGGTGTGCAGGGAGAGAAAATGGGTTGGCAGGATCCCGCTGTAGCTGGCAATCTGCTGATTGGAAATGAAGGGACCAGTCCTGAATCTGCCAATACACAGCTCCCCCTGAAATTCTGCACGTGATGAGGTCTTGCAGGATCAGAGCATGAACACCTCCCAGGACAGGGAGAGCAGAGACTTCCCCACCTTCCCTTTTTCCTTCCCTTTTTCCTTTCCTTAAAGATGCTAGAAATGATGCTTCCTCAGGAGAAGAGGATGCAATCAGAGAGGGGGCAGGGACTGTCTGACTGCTGCTGCAAAAGAAGTTATCAATTCTTGAGTCTGACATACGTTTCTTCATCAGGGAAAATGGTATTTTTCAGACACGCTGGTGGGTTTAGATTAGTAAGTCAAGAAGAGGGAATGTGTTGGTGGAGATCCCTTCCTTCCCTTCTTCCAAAGAAGCCCCCTTTTCATCACAGCTCAGATGTGTTGCTCTGTCTCTTCCTTTCCCCACACCTCCCTCAGCTGCCTACGGAGGTCGAGATACAAGACTGGAATAAGTTAATATTTTTCTCTGAACTATACTGAATTAACTTCAAATGTAGATTAAAGTGTGTGGGAGAGGCTGGTACGTGCAAACCACACAACTCCTTCCAGTTTCTCCTGTAATTCTGTGCAAAGAGCTGAGGGTTGTGGGCCAAGTCGAAGATGACCCTGAGGGGAGGAGAAGCAGCGATAAATTGGAGCTGATGGGAGAAGGAAAGGGAGAGGTGGAGATTTGTGTCCTGACACCTCTGTGCCACACAAGACGGCCACACCAAGGGGAATTAGGGCTGTGGAAGGAAGAATCCTGTCTATATGTACCAAAGGGATTCTGTAAATGTTGGGAGTGCAGGATTTCATTTGCTGGTCTGAGGTATTAAACCTGAAGTTGGCCTAGAGGTGCTCTGTGCAACCGAGATGATCCGTTCATTTCAGAGGATCAATTTTTTGCCAAGTCTCCCCCACAGATTTTGGATCTGCAGCAGCATCCTTTGGCTCTGGCAGAACACCAGAGGCTAGATACCAGACAGAGGCAGAGAGTGGGGGATTATTTTTAGACAGCCCAGATTTTCAGTCTTTACAGCCGGAGTTATTTCCGTGGCACTTCTCGATGGTTTGAACTTTTTACCTTCACCATGGAGGTCGCATCTTCATTTTGACTGCTTTGCTCAGACCTCTGAGTGCTTCCACCTGAGAGGGAGGCTGGGGGAGGTCCTCATGGGCTGGGTCTTGGTCTGTCCTCTCAATGCCACCACGGTCCCATCCAGAGTCCCTTCTCAAGCCCTGGTTATAACAGGTCACAACATGACAGCACATGAGCCCAACCTCCTTCCTTGTGGGTCTTCATGCTGCTTTTTTCCATGCAGAGGTTTTCTCTCTCCATCTCCCAACCTATACAGTTTTTATAATAACCACACACAGTCTCCAGCCTGTAAATACCCTCTGATTTGTTGCAGATTGGCCTGGTGACAACCTTGATAACTACTGTGGTGACCATGTCATCGATAGCACAGCTCTGGGATGACGAGTGGGAGATGGTATTTATTTCACTGCAGGTAAGTTGTCTGCAAGGATGGGTGGGGGAGAAGGGGCCAGTGCAGCTGAATTCCATGAGATTTATATATTTCTATAGGATGAAACTCTGTCTTGATGTTTGACACACCCCAAATTGAAATCTTGGCAATGAATTTTAAGAAAAGCTTGTGGTATCCTGTAGGGCTGTAGACGTATCAGAGGAAAATACTGACAAACCATTAATTTCTTGGTAGATCTGCTCTCTGTTCCTTATTCCCCTCTTCCTTTAAAAAAAAAAAAAGGTCCAAAAATATTTTGCCCATTTTACTTAAGAGGTGATCACTGACATGTATTTGGGAGTATGCAAATCTATGCAAATAAAGGGGGTGGAAATGGCATTCATACAAGTGACTAACATTTCTCAGAAGTGCTTTATTTTATTGGGGTTTTTTAAGATTTAGGCAGGGAATTGGAGAGCAGAAGCATGACTCAGATGATACATCTCCAACTTTGTGTCATGGTGATGCGCCCTGGTGATACAGTCCGGCGTGTTCAGAGAATTCCAGAAGAGTTTGGGTTGGAAAGGACCTTAAATCTCATCCAGTGCCACCCCTTACCGTGGCAGGGACACCTTCCACTATCCCAGGTGGCTCCAAGCCCCATCCAACCTGTCCTTGGACACTTCCAGGGCCCCAGGGGCAGCCACAGCTTCTCTGGGCACCCTGTGCCAGTGTTTTACCACCCTCATCATAATTTTTTTTTCCTCATATTTGGTGTGAATCTACACTATTTCAGTTTAAAACCATTCCCCCCATGTCCTGTTGCAGCTGACCCTAATAAAGCCTGTCCACATTTTTCTTACAGACCCCCTTTAGTTCCTAAAAGGAATTAAAGTTGTTATAAGTTGTCCCTGGAGCCTTCCCCAGCTGAACACCCCCAGCTCCCCCAGCCTGGCTCCAGAGCAGAGGGACTCTAGCCCTTGGAGCAGCTCTGTGGCCTCCTCTGGACTCACTCCAGCAGCCCTTTTTCCAAATATCTGTGTTATTGAGGGAGAAATTCCCCTAAAAGGGGGTCAGAGCTTTCCTCCTTTCCCTTCCGAGCAGCCCGAATGCCAAAAGCAATGACAGAATTTGGAAGAAGCAATGGCCAAAACAGCTGCAGGAGGCTGATGTAGGAATGATGCAGAATCCACCTGGAAACGAAACCTGCAAAATCAACGAATTTTCGAGGTGCTGGGGTGTTTTTAATCACATTTTCCTCTCCTGTTTTTGTGCCCTGCAGGCCACAGCCCCTTTCTTGCATATAGGAGCCCTGGCAGCTGTCACAGCACTGTCGTGGTTGGTGGCAGGGCAGTTTGCACGGACAGAGAAAGCCAGTGAGTACCTCCTGTGTCCCTGCAGCGTGGGGAGTGGCTGAGCCTCTTGTTTCTCTTTTTTCCCCACCTTGTTTCTCTTTTTCTCTCGCTTGTTTCTCTTTTTTCCCCACCTTGTTTCTCTTTTTTCCCCAGCTTGTTTCTCTTTTTTCCCCAGCTTCTCTTTTTTCCCCACCTTGTTTCTCTTTTTTCCCCACCTTGTTTCTCTTTTTTCCCCAGCTTGTTTCTCTTTTTTCCCCAGCTTGTTTCTCTTTTTTCCCCACCTTGTTTCTCTTTTTTTCCCCACCTTGTTTCTCTTTTTTTCCCCAGCTTGTTTCTCTTTCCCCCTTGTTTCTCTTTTTCTCTCCCTTGTTTCTCTTTTTCCTTTTCCTGTTTGTTTGTTTGTTTTTATTAGCCAGGAAGCTGTTTTTCTTCTCTCCGTCTGTTCCTGGATTGTTTTGCTTGTTTTTTAAAAAAAACATTGGTACCTCCTGCTCTTAAAATTATTTCAGACTCGTTTTATTCGTGGAAGGCATCTTACCTGGAAGGGTTTACAGGCTTTTTGGTGCAGACATGGTGCTGTTAGCGGAAAAGAACCAAAACATCTGTGAGAACCTACAGTCACTTTTAATGGGAAATAGGATTTCAGTCTTTTTGAAATACCAGTAGCAGCTGCAGGCCTTGGTGCAAGCCTATTCCTGCCATTTCTTTGTGGCATTTTGGCTTTTTTTTTTCTGAGCAAATTTTTCTGGAGTTTTTTGTTCAGATGAGGCTGAATTTTCAGAGCCTGGTTGGTGTGTGGGTGCTCCTGGGGTGAGCAGGAGCTGGGTCAGGATCACATTCTGTGTCTGCCTGGAGGTTTGGGTGCTGGCGACACCTTTAAGGTGCAGGACACAGCGTGAGTTCCCTTAGCAAGGTGCCATAAATTCCTTGAGTGCTCTCTGAGTGATTGACATCTCTGCCAGAGAGGAGGAAAAAATCCATGGCAGGGTTCCTAGAGTTACTTTCTGGCTTGTGGGAACATGTGTGAATGAGCCTATTAGATGCTGGAAGCAAAAAGTAGCCTATTTGTGAGTGAAACCAGATCAGTTGTGGTTAGGAGCAGAGCTGAGCTGTTCTGTCCTTCCCTAAAAAAAAAAAACCAAAAATCCACCTTCTCTATCTTGTATCCATCGCAAATATTTGTTTTAAGGGGTTTGGGTTTTTTAAAATTTTTTGGAGGTTATCCCTTGAGTTCCAAAGCCTTAATGAGTTTGCAAAATAAATAATAATTAAAAAATAAAAAAGTCAAGTCTTTTGCTGTGCCATCTGTGGTTTCAAGTGGCTCCAGATATCTTAGGAGTTCAAAGGTCCCTGTTGTTTTTTATAAGGAGCACACGTCTGTGGGGGTACAAGGGGTGATTCTGTTGCTCTGTCAGCACCTTCCAAAGATTCCCAGGGAGTCTGAGCCTTGTGGGAAGTCACTGACAGATGGAATTGGGTGGCATGGGGGGCAGGACTGCTCCTCTAGCCCCAATCACTGCAGCACCATCACAGCTCAGGGATTTATTTAAACATCTCCAACTTGATCAGTAAAGCATTATTGCATTTTTCTGGCACAAATCTCAAGGCAGAAGCAGCTGAAGTGGCTTTGCCCTGGCTGAAGTGGGTGGTGCTGGTGAACCACCAATATAAACTTTAAATGCACTGATGTGGTGCCATGGCTTATTTTTAGCTATGTGTGACTGGTGAATTATTCCTGTTGTCAGGCAGGGCAAAATTTGGTGCTGTCCCACCCAAAGGGTGGAAAAGCCAACAGCGTTTTGGGCTGCATTTCTGGGGATTTAAGCAATTTGCAGTTTGCAATTGAAGCAGTTGTTTCCCCAGTACGAAATAAAGTGAAAACCTCCTTTGGGATTTGATTTTTTTTTTTTTAATAGAAGATATTTTTCCCTAAACACAGAGCTGTGCTCTTACACTAGAGGCACTGACAGTAGATCAGTCTCTCCTCTGGAGGAAGACAGAGGTGGTGTGAGGAGGTCAGGGCCAGTATTTTCACCAGCTCTTTGTCTCTCTCTCTCTCTCCATCCCAGCTTCCCAGATGCTGATGTTCACTGCGTACCTGGCAGTTGTAGTTGCACTTTACCTCGTCCCCCTCACCATCTCCTCCCCCTGCATCATGGAGAAGAAGGCTCTGGGACCCAAGCCAGCCATCCTAGGTCACCGTGGGGCACCGATGGTGAGTCGTGACCCGAGCCCTGCGCTCTGACTCCTCAGCCCGTGCAAAGGGTGCTGCTGGATCTGGCAGTCTCCAGGGAATGGATACAACAAATCCAACCCTGAGGCACTCCTCCTGCCTGGGATTACTGTGGAAGTAAAGCAGGACTTGAACCCAGAGTCGAGTGACACCCCAGATGTTTTAGACACAAACAGAAGGGCAATTCTTGCCTTGCTCAGGCTGGTCTGTGCCATCGCATTATTTTGGCTGCTGGTTTTCATGGAATTGTGGAATCCTTCGTTTCATCTTCTCTTAGGTACCCAAACATTGCCACCATCTATTTGGGATGGCTTTTTTTCTCCAGACTTCTAAAGAGCCTTGGTTTGTGCTGCTAGTGCAGGTGAAATAAGAAGTGTTTGCTTTGCTTTGCACACCTTCTTTACATATTAAAAGATGTGCTTTGCACCCCTTCTTTACATATTAAAAATAAGAGCAGTTAACCTGGCTGCTGGCCTGATTGATAGCAGCAAACACTCACAATAAAGATCTTCTGCCAGAGCAGGAGAAAGGCTTGTCTGGGAAATAAATCTGTGTCAGGCCAGGTCGTCTTTCATTAAATCAAGCTTCAGCTTTCTTGTGTGGGCAGTACAATAATGAGGTCTCATCTCCTGTATCTAGTTATTAAATCCTTAATGGCTTTTTGCTTATGAGTTTATCCTCTTGTCCATTGTAGGTTTTGTTTTTTTTCCTGTTTGTTTTGTGCTTTTTCACTTCTTTTCAGTCTGGTTGAGCAATTTACTGAAAAGTTAGGTCACAGAATCCTGGAATGGTTTGGGTAGGAAGGGGCCTTAAAGACCATCGAGTTCTAACCCCCTGCCATGGGCAAGGTTAGTTATGGCTGCCCTCTACAATATGGGGCTTAAAGATATGTTTTATTTTATATTTTAATCAGAACTGTTACTGCCTTGGCATGTTGCTCACCTGGCATGATGGGACACTGAAGCTGAAATCCAATGGACTGGCAGATCCCACACTAAGCCCCACACAGGGAACTTCCAAAGGGCATCGTTTTACACAAAAGAGAATTCAATTTCTTAGGTATCACTTTAACCCTGCCTTGTGGGGTTTTGTTGTCTAGTTTGTGGCTCACAAGGAGATTAATACCGGAAAGGAGAGATAAAAAGGAAAACTTAAATTAAAATGATGGCCATATTTCCAATAGGACAAGACAATCCCCTTAAATCTTGTTGATGAAACAAAAGATCAGATCCTTTAGTGTGTAATCACAGAATCCCAGAATGGTTTGGGCTGAAAGGGATCTTAAAGAGCACCTTGTTCCAACCCCCTGCCATAGGCAGGGACACTTTCCCCTAGACCAGCCAGAGGTTTGCAGTGGCTGCAATTAGTTTGGAATAAAATTGGGTTCTTCTGTCCAGGCTTCTTCATCAACCTCCCCAACAAATGATGCCATGAATTTCTTTTTTGAGCCTGGGCTAATTAAGGGAAAAACACAGTGTGGTGATGTCCAGCTGCAGCAAGGTTGTGCTGCTCTAACACAGTTTCGTAATTTTCTTTAAGGACGGTCCCCAAAGCTCCTAACTCTGTTTGAATGCATTTGCAATGGATTTCTAAGCACAGAAATAACCAAAATGAGTTCTTTCATGGTAATTTTCTAGAAATTACTTACTGTGTCTCTGCAGCAGGAAGAAATGAATAGTAGCTTGATTTTTGCAGGGGATGAGTCTCTCAAACCAAGCAGAGAGAGGAGGAAGAGCTTCTAGAAATGCTGTGCTGGGTCTGTCTGGCTCTCAGTGACATGGGCATGGTTTATAAAAGAGAGGAGGTTTGGAAATCATTGCTTTGTGCCTCGAGGTTTCTTTCCCTTAAGGAATTGGTTGTATCCCTTGTTACAAACCTGAATTTAGGTTTTAGACATAACATGCCTGAATATATTGTACCAAGAAGGTATCCCATAAAAAAACTTGGAGAGGGACAGAGAGAAATGCAAGCAGAAAGATTGTACATTTTTTTAGTTATTGCAGTTTGGCTGTAAAGCCTTTTTTAAAAAACAGCATTAGTCTCAGCAGTTAATTCCTGTAACAGCAGCTGTACCACTTGGATGCATCTCTGCCTTAAACATGCTTAATTTGAGGCTTCAGCTCCATCTTTCTTGGAGGAATAGATAGGCTGGGAGGATGGAAATCCCTATATCTCAGATTTTCCTTTCTCACAAAAGCCCTCACATGGCAGGGTGTATAATCTCCTGGTACAGAGCAATCCTGCCTCCAGATTGGTGCCACCTCTGGGAATAGGCAGCATCCGATATTGGTGGAAAAGGTTAAATTTGCTTTCCTGGCTTTCTGGTTGATCTTTACTGAGTTACATCATCAGTGTCAGTGGCTCGTGCAGTTCCCTCAGGGCTTGGATCCACAGAGAGGTTCAGGAACCAGAGAGGGCAGGTTTTGGATCGATGATGGCCTCACTGGGAGAAGCAATTATTTATGTGAGGGTGACAGGTTGGCGACTTGCCACGTGCCGGCAGGGAGATCTGTCTTTGCCTGAAGGGTTATAATCACAGAATCACAGGATGGTTTGGGTTGGAAGGGACCTTAAAGCTCATCTCATTCCTCTGCTCTGGAATGGGCAGGGACACTTCCCATTATCCCAGGTTGCTCCAAGCCCCGTCCAACCTGGCCTTGGACACTTCCAGGGATCCAGGGGCAGCCACAGCTTCTCTGGGCACCCTGTGCCAGGGGTCCAACCTGGCCTTGGACACTGCCAGGGATCCAGGGGCAGCCACAGCTTCTCTGGGCAACCTGTGCCAGGGCATCCCCACCCTCAAAGGGAAGAATTCCCTGCTAATATCCCATCTAACCCTGCCCTCTGGCAGTGGGAAGCCATTCCCCTCTCTTCTTTCACTATCTGCCTGTGTAAAACGTGCTCTCCTTTTTTCCAATCCCCCTTTAAGTACTGCAGGGCTGCAATGAAGTCTCCTCGGAGCTCCTTTAGGCACTGGGAGGTTCTCTGAGATCTCCCCAGAGCCTTCTCTTCTCCAGGCTGTACAACCCCTGCCCTCTCAGCCTGTGTTTGTAGGGGAGGTTTTTATAGGAGGGGCGGGTCCCAAAAGCAAACAGGGAGAGGATCACCTTGCAGGGTCACCCTGCAGAAACCTGAGCTGCTCGGGAAGGGACACCCGAGATGGTGAGAGCAATCCAAGGCGATCTGAGCAAGTCTGGCTGGGGTTCTCCAGCTCCTTGTGGCTGCTGCTCTCTGCTGACAGCTCTGGGAATGTGTGGAGAGCTCTTGGAGCTCGACCTTGGGTGACCCAGCGCGGGGCTGTGCGCTGGGGGTGTCACCCCTGTCTTCGCCTAAACAAGTCTGGCTTTGGTTGGGAGCTGTTTTAGGAAGATAATGTGGCTCTGTGCCGCCTTTGTTGAGCAAACATAAAAATGGACTTGTATGGATGTGTGGCTGGAGCCAGAGGAATTCCGTGCCGAGATAGCGGAGCTGGGCGAAGGTTGGTGCTGACATTTGCTCTGATTATTTTACCCCAGAGCTTTGCTGACCTGAGCCCTTGAAGTGATCAGAAAACAAATGTCACTTAGAGCCACTCAAAATGCTTAAGCAAGTTTTTATCTTTATTTTTATTATTTTATTATTATGTCTTGCTTGCATGGTGCAATTAGGCCTTTGCCCTTAATTATTCCTCTTTGCAGTCCCTAAGTAAATCATGGGATGCGAATGCTCATTGTGTCCTGATGCAACTGACCCTAGTGATGAAAAAACAGGGTGTTACAGGTGCTCTAAACCTGAAAAAAAAGGGGGAAAAGTAATTTATTTTTCAAAAATAACTTTATTTTAATGTGATTCAGCGCAGAAAACCTGCAAGATTTCCTTTCCACAGTTGTCAGTATGGTTTTTTCCTGGTCTGCCTGTTGTTGTTTCATGGGTGTTTTGGGAGTAGCTACACTGTACTGCATTTGTAGAGAAGCAAAGTATTTGTCTTTACACCATTTTTATTTTAAACAAACCCTAATTCTTTTACCATCTGCTCAATTCAACAGGGAGGAATTTCAAATAAAATCTGAGTCCTTCTCTATGATAGACACAGGGATACATTTTCTAGGCTTAAGGCTATTTTTTAAATTGTTGTTAGAACTAACTAGAAGATTTGTTATTAGAGAAATGGTCTGATTTTTAGACTAATAGATGACTTTATGGAATGAGTAGATGTGGGAGTAAAACGTATCTTACAGAATGTGTGGTCTAGTTGCTCTCCATGGTATGGAAGAGTGGAATTTTGGGGTACAGATAGATGTGGAATAATAACATTTTAGGTAACTTAGGACACCCTGATATCTCCAAACTCTTCTCCCAGTATCCTCGCTGACACTGCTTTGTAAACTTCCCTCATGCTACTGATCTCTCATTGGGGTTTTTTTTGTCTTTTCCTAACAGCTGGCACCAGAGAACACTCTGATGTCCTTCCAGAAGGCAGTGGAGCAGAAGGTGTATGGAGTCCAGGCCGACGTGGTGTTGAGGTAAATAAGTCAGCGTGCTGGCTGTCTGTGGGTAATCCAAGCCAGGAATGGTCCAGCGTGTCCAGTGTCTGCTCACTGCAGCTGCTTCCCATTGGAAAGGGCTGTCCTGGTGAGCTCATCCAGTAACTCCTCTCTGTCTCCATCAGATGCTGCTGGTTATTTCACTGAGGTAATGGTTAAAGGTGGAGTTGTCCAAATGAGGGAACCTGGATCCCTTTGTCATCTTCGTTTGCAGGAAGGCTGTAGTTGATCCTAGAGCCTGTTTTATTCCACTGAAACACTGCCTGGCCTTGGAAAGAGACAGAGCTGCTTAAATGTGACTTTTTCTGGGATACCCCAGGTGCAGGCAGAGCAGAGATCCCAAACTGACTTTGCCACACAGGAGGGTCTTCACCAGCCTTAAAAAACCATCCCAAGAATGCACCAGGAGGAAACCCTTCCTTCTTTTCCTCTGCCTCACATGGCATTAATCTTTAGGGAAGGAGGAACCTGGTGACTGTCAGAAAATCGTTCCTTGCTGGCAAATGTTGAGCTGAGTGGACAAGATCAATTAAAAGAGAATTTAGAGAGGGTTATTTCAAGAGCCATGCTTTGTTCCAGGAGTTTGATAGTTCCTTAATATTCCTTAAGATTCCTGCTCCCAGTTTGTCCCGTTACCACTTAAAAACACAAGAAAGGCTCAAAGCAGATATTTTATTTTTTTTTCCCTGGCTGCTTTGGAGGTTTGTGTCAAGGGACAGATATTTTTGCCTGGTAGAAGGAAGTTTTATTTTTAATTGCTTATTTTTTTTACTTGGCATAATTTTTTTGGAGAGAAAATAATTTAAAAACTGAAGGAATTTCTTCCCACTAGTGAGTGGAAGGTCACTGTGGAAGGATGGAGTATGAATTGGGATGTATGTTATACAGTTCTTGTTTTCTCCAAAATTAGTTCATCAGCTGTTGTGAGGGGACAAGTACTTGAGGTTCCAGCTCCCAGAGGAGCACTTGGCTGATGTGGCTGAATCCATTAACACTGGCCAAGGAGAAAGGTGGGCTTTGGGAGGAGGAGAGCTGGAAAAGCTCCGAGATGCTTCACCATTGCCACTCATCAGCCGTCCCAGAGGAGCACTCCAGGCTTAAACAATGCCCTTGATGGCCCAGTTTCCTGAGCCCTCTCCAGGAGACCCAAGTGCCTTCAGAAAAAGAGGATTGCATTGACTTTCAGACTGAAAAGTGGGATATTGGTGCAGCGGGCAGCACCCTCGGGAAGGGTTTGAAGCCCAACACCTCTTGCTGTCCTTATCCCTCAGGAAGATGCTCTTTGTGCCCGTGGCTGGATGGGTTCATCCCTCCTGGAATATTTCCACGTATCAGCTCTGGCAGCTTGGACACGCTCTCAGAGCCATGGCATCCTGCTCCATAGCCATTCCGCATCCTAAACCACTTGGAAAGCCAGCTTTGCTCCAAGCAGCAGGAGCCTGGAATTGCTGCCTGTTCTTCTCTCTCTTCCACCCCCTCTCCCATCTCTTCTTCTAAAGCTCTGATTCGTGTCTCTGAACTCCTGCTTCAAGCCTGGGTCTGCCAAGACGCTGTGGTTAGCCCTGAGTGGTGCTGAGTGACTCCGTGAGGGAAGGATTGGAAAGGAGGAAGCAAATGTTAAGTGCCCCATAGGATTTCTGCACTGTAGTTAAGGCTCAGCAGTGCTCTGCTCCTCTATGAGATGTTAAACTCGAGCTCCTGGCTCTTTTAAACACTCCACGCTCTTAATTCTGCAGTTGCTTAGCTTTTTTTTTTTTTTTTTTTTATTTTTAACTGTATTTATTAAACCCCTTCCGACTGCAGCAGTGTGGGATTGCTGTGTCAGCGGGTTGCTCTGGGCTGGGGGGAAGGAGTTGGCACAGCACAGGCCAGAAATAGCAAATAAAGATGCCAGTGACCTTTGTGAGAAGGGACTTGTGAGGGCAGTGCTAAAGCTAAGGCACACTTGCTCCATCATCTATAATTGGGTTTCATTTTGCTTCTGGGAAACAGCTCTGGGTGTCTCCCAATTAAAATCGGATTTGTCATTTCACCCCATCCTCTTTTCAGACTTTTTCTGAGTCTCCTGTTAGGAACATGGGCTCCTTGCTTTGGAAAATGTCATTGTCATCAGGCTGGCTGCCCTGGGTTTGTCCTGATTTCTGGGTGCAGACAGCTGTCCCCCTGCCTTTGATAAAAACTGTCACTCCCCTGTGTGGTTTTACTGCTGATCTGGTCACAGAAAATTGAGTGGAAGAAAGTTTAAAGAGTTTTTTATGCTTTCCAGAACCATTATTCTGTAATATCCAGATGACTTAAAAACCCCAGGACATGTATTTGGCTGCGTAGTTTCACCTGAGAGGTGTTCGTTTGGTTTTTTTTTAAGCATGAACTTAACTCATGTGGGCACAAAACCAATTATCAATTAGAGAAGGCAATTTCAGAGCATTTTTAGTAGTTTGAAAGCCTCACATCTTGCTGAAAGCCTGATGTTCACATGCAGTCTGAGAGGCTTTGAAAATCTGCTGTGAACAGTTCAAGGAGAGTTTGTGTGTGTCTGTGCATCCAGGGAAACCTGTCATGTTTTTGGGAGCTGCAGAAGCTTTGATGAGCATTCAGGGTTGGTGTTCTTGTCCAGGCTGCCTGAGTTTGAAATTTCAGAGGGGATAATGGGGAGGAGAGAGGGAGAGGTGGACGAGGACAGGGTTATGTCAGTGTGGGAATGACTGCCAACATCTAAGAGATGTTTTCCTCTGGGTGCACCTCAGCTGTTCTTGGGGATGGAGGGGGTTTGGGATAATGGGGAGGAGAGAGGGAGAGGTGGACGAGGACAGGGTTATGTCAGTGTGGGAATGACTGCCAGCATCTAAGAGATACTTTCCTCTGGGTGCACCTCAGCTGCTCTTGGGGATGGAGGGGGTTTGTTGAGCTGGTCGAGACTCATAGGGGCTGATGTGAAGCCCTAACAGAGGCTGGAGTGGGAAGGGGCATTTCTCTCCTCCCCCTGTAACAGGGCCTGTCTTTGCAGCTATGATGGGGTGCCCTTTCTGATGCATGACAAGACTCTCAGGAGAACAACAAATGTGGAGGAGGTGTTTCCAGAGCGGGCCTATGAGCACTCCTCCATGTTCAACTGGACTGACCTGGAAAAGCTCAACGCCGGGGAGTGGTTCCTGCAGGTGGGTACCGTGGAGCTGTGGGATCACAGCTCATGCCCAGCTCCTCTTTGAGGGGGAAAGGTGTGGATCCATCTCCTCGGTGATGTGGTGCAGCTGGACCAAGTGTCCATGGACCACGTTTAGTTCTGTCTCTACTAAACTCAGGCTTGGTCTAAGCCATGTTGTCTTGCTGTGCCTCTTCTGCCACCTGGAAAAAGAGGCCTTAATACCTGCCTGATACCACAAAGAACTTCAAGAGCCCCCAGGAGGGTGAATGTGATTAGAAAGAAAACAGAAAAAGGCAGCACGTTATACACTGTTCCCCTTTTTTTAAAATTTAATTCTGGGACAGTCATCTCCACAAAGAAGAAGTAAGAAATTCAGCCTTTGCACTGGGGGAGTCTGGGCTTTGTGGCAGTAATCCTGGGATGTGCTTTGCTTTCAGAACGATCCTTTCTGGACAGCAGGGTCTCTCTCAAGGACTGACTATTTGGAGGCTGCCAACCAGTCAGTCTGCAAGCTGGAAGATATGCTGGAGGTGATCAAGGATAACACATCCCTCATCCTGAACTTCCAGGACCTGCCAGCAGCTCATCCCTACTACAGCACTTACATCAACATCACCCTGGAAACCATCCTGGCATCGGGAATTCGGCAGCAGGCTGTGAGTTCCGTGGGGCTGGGGATGTTTCCAAAATTGACCTCCTTATGGTTTCCATGAATCCTTGGGTGTCTCCAGTTTGACATCAGTCCCTAGGTGATTCACTTTGACTTGAAATGCCAACCTGTGCCAGGAAGTTTTGCTGGGCACTGTACCAGTGGTCCCAGAGGCTGGAATGGAGCACCTGGTACAGCTCAGGAGAGGTTCTCTCTGGGTATAAGGAAACTGGTTCTCCATCTTTTTTTTAATCCCCCTCTAAGGCCACAACAGAGATGGAGGTGAAGAGCAAGAGAAAAATAGTCAAAACACAGATGTGGGGATGTGAAGTGGGATTTCTCCCTCAGGTTTTTGGTTCTCTATTGAAAATGCGTGTGGCTGCTTCTGTGCTGCTCTGATGCTTTGGTAGATGAGTGCCACTGAGTTAAGACTAGGCTGGTTGGGGCTTGGAGCAGCCCGGTCTAGAGAAGGGTGTTGCAATGGTAAGGGGTTAGAATGAGGTGGCTTTAAAGGTCCCTTTCTTCCCAAACCACTCCATGATTCAATGATCCACTTCACCTCTGGCAGCTGACCATGAGCTATTGATTTGACGTGCTTTGGAATCACGGTATGAGCTCAGGAAATTCTGTGCCCTGGGCTGGGGCGTTCCCAGATGTGGGAACCACCACGTTTGCCATAACCTGTACCCCGTCTCGCTCCCCCCCAGGTGATGTGGCTGCCGGACACCGAGAGGCAGCTGGTCAGACAGGTTGCCCCGGGTTTCCAGCAGACCTCTGGCCTCAAGCTGGATGCAGAGCGCCTGAGGGAGAAGGGCATCGTGAAGCTCAACCTGCGGTACACCAAGGTCACGAACGAGGATGTCAGGTACTGCCCTCTGTGAGAGCCCACAGCGTCCTTTCCTGAGCATCCCAGCCTGTCTGGCTGCACAGAGGGATCTGTCTTTTCAGATGGATTTGCTCTTGAAAGCTTGAGCTGTGCAAGCTTTTCCCTACCCATCATCCAGAATCCAGGCTGTTTCTGGGAGTGCACAGCTGCCTCTGACATCTCTACGTGCTGTCTCAGGATATATGATGTTCCTCTTTGAAATACAAATGTATGAATTGGCTGATTCTTGTTGTACTCACAGCTCTGGGAAAAAGTGAAGGCCTTTCACACTGAGTTCCCTCTGAGTGCTGCTTCATCCTCATTAGCAGCTGCCCTTTGCTTCCATTTGTCTGCTCCAGAGCTGCTAGCACAGCATTTTGATTAGCCCAAAGTCTGGATACGCTTTCAGAAATTTCTCTTTGCAGAAAGAGAAACTCCTGCCCTGTATCATCTATTTAGACTGATCAGCTCTTCTCTCTAATGACCCTGGCACAGAGAGGGGTTCCTGTCCTGCCTCAGCCTGTATTTGAGCTGTGTGGTGTTTTAGCTCCCAGCTTCGCCCCATTTCTCAGGTAGGGTAGATTGTTTCTGCTAGGGCTTTTCTAGTTTTTAAAATTGAAATTAAACAGGTTTGCAGAAGAGAAATATCTCCAAAGGAGCTGTCTTGCTGCATGTTAGAGTTGAAGTAGGGAAGAGCTGAGTCCGCAGCTGTTTGAGACCATGGCCCTGTTTAAGGTGATCCAGCTGTGTCTTTCTGTGGCTGCCAGCAGTCAGTTCAGCTCCTCACTCTTAAAACCAAGGTTGTGCTTTACCTGGAGGATGATTCCTGCTTATTTTTCCTCCTGTTTGCTCTGTCCCATGGAGAGGGCTCTATGCCAACTCACTCATCTATCCCAGTTTATCAGCCCCAATCTCCCATCAATCTCACCTCAGCTGTCTCCAGAATAAGAGCTGTCACCTGAATGTTTCTTGAACCCCGTGGTGCCCAGTCAAATGTTGCTGCAATCCTGGTTTAATGCAGTTCTCTCAGTTCTCCCCAAATCCAGCACCTGGATGCAACATTGCTGCAACCACCCCTGCCCTTGAGAACTCCTTTGGAGCACCTTGTTCTGTTGTTGTGAGCTTGGAGATGTCCATGTCTTGCGCTGTGGCCTTCTACCTCAAAGTGTTTTGGCAGTGTTAAATTGCAGGGATTAATCTGTGCTGCCCATGTGAGGGACATTGTTGATGCTTCTGCTTCGTAGATAAGGAAACAGAGCAGTTTATGTGAATTACCTGGGTACCAGGTAATTGCCAGTGCTTGGTTTGCTGCTGGCAGCTGCTGGACCTCAGCTGGCAGTTTTAGCTGCTTGGAAAATGACATCAGGAGACTGGAAGCTGTAATTCTGCAATTGTCCCCAAAACAAGGGCATGGAGGTTGTAGGAATTGATGTTGAGACAGGTCTGTCAGCGTTTAATTAAGCAAATTGCCCCTGAAGTGTTACAGGTGTCTGAGGCAGATGCTAATGTCACATCAGCACGGTGAGATGGTTGTTGCAGAAACACACCATGCACACATCATTCCTGGGAGGAAGCATCTCAGATTGTCTGTGGCCTGTGCCAGACAGCAGCAGAGAGGTGAGGAAAGCTGCCAGGATCCAACCATTGGCTTGCAGTGCCTACAGTTGCTCACGAAGTGCCCACGCCCTGTTAAAATCTGTTTAACCTAATTCAAACCAAACGCACCCAATCTGTGGTTGATGGCAAGCGCTCTCCTCTTGGAGATGACGTTTGTGGGGGTCCTGCATGTCACCCTGTGTGTCCCCTGGCAGGGACTACGCCATGGCCAACCTGAGTGTGAACCTGTACACGGTGAACGAGCCCTGGCTGTTCTCCATCCTGTGGTGCGCCGGCGTCCCCTCGGTCACCTCCGACAGCTCCCACGTCCTCCGCAAGGTGCCTTTCCCCATCTGGCTCATGGTAAGCACCACCCTGGCAGGGGGAAATGCAGGGGGTGGGTGTGGAGGTGTTGGCCACTGCAGCCCTGTGTCCAGTGGGATTTTCCAGGGAGGTTTGGTTGGGCGTGAGGGTTTTCCCCCTTTGTGCAGCTGAGTCCTGAGATGGTAAAGAATTGATGCTCCTCTTGCACAATCCTTTCAGTTTGGGTGAGATCCTTGGAGATTGCATTGCATTCCCTATATAACCCACATGATTTTTCCAGTTTTCCTCTGGGGGAAAAACACCTTTGCAGACCTGCTCAGCAGCTCTTAGAGTTGCAGGAGAAGCAGGTGCACAGGTGAACCAGCAAACCAGGCCTCTGGTGTTTTGGCCAAGTTGCAAAATTAGGTTTTTGCCTGTTCTTAATCTCAAATTGAGGACAAGTTTTACCTCTGGCTACCCCATTGCTGGACAAGAATAAGTAGAGACCCAGTGATGATGGTTCAGCTGGGCTCAGCTGGTGTGATGACCACTTAGGTTGGCACCTGGAACCAGACCTACCAGTGCCTGAAAGGACAGAAACTGCGCTTACAGCATGGGGATTGTGCCTAAAAGCTCCCATATGCACTTAAAACAACCCCTGTGTGTCTCACAGGGATTTATTTCCCTGTTTCCCCCCAGATTTGGATTGCCAAACAGCATCTTGCCCTCAACCTGGGGTACAGCTAAGATACAAAACTTTCAGCCCAGAGAGCTCTGAGAAAATGTCAGCACACAAAAGGAGGAAGAGTTTCAAATTGTTCCTGTTTACAGTTTTCCCTGATAGTTTTGGATGACAGCCTGGCATTAGGAAGGTCATAAATGTTGTGATTTATACCTGACCCCTGCAGCTCTGTGCTTTTCTTGCTCCTTGGTGGTAACTCCAGCCATGTGTGGTCTCCCTGTGATTGCACAAACCCAAATGTTTAAGGTCTGCTTCTGTTTTCTGTCTTGCAGCCTCCAGACGAGTACCACCTAATCTGGATCACGTCTGATCTCATTTCATTTCTCGTAATTGTAGGAGTTTTTATATTCCAGAAGTAAGTTTGTTACAGCTCTGCTCTTGTGTGTTTGTGACCTGTGTTTTTGTCCAGATTGTCGGGTGGAGATGGGAGAGAGGAGCACCCTGACCCTCAGTTCTTGGATTGCAGTAGCAGGGGAAATATGTATTAAAAATCCTGGCAAACAATAATTCAGCTCCCAAGATGGGATGTAGAATTGGATGCACCTTTTAAGAACGAGAGGTTGCAAATTAGTGGTTTGCTCCTAAAATCTGTGGAAGAGAAACTGTAAATGCTTTAGGGAAATAGATGTTGAGAAAGACATTACAGTACTTTAAAGGAAGAAGGGGAGAGGGATTCTGAGATTCCACTATAATATGAGATTATAGTGTTCAAAAAGAACACATTACAGTTTTCTTAAATCAGTTTGTTCCTGTTTGGATAAAGAACTAGAAATACTATGGAATCATGGAATAGTTTGGGTTGGAAGGGACCTTAAAGATCATTTAGTTCCAAATGATTCCCTGCCATGGGCAGGGAATTACTATGGGAAATGTTATAATACTGCAAATCAAATCAGTTGCTTAGTTAGAAAGAAGAAGGAGAAGCTACTCCAGAACTTGGATTTCTCTGCAGCAAAGGGCTTGCTCTTCCAAGAGCCTTGTGCAGGACAGACCCCTTCCCCTGATATTCCAGTTTCTCCACTACATGAAAGAATTGGTAGCAGGGTTGAGGATGTGTCAAAATCAAATCAGAATTGCCCAACTATCACCTGCTGATGTGATTCAGCTCTGGGGAACGGGGCTTGGCATTTGGCCTTCAGTGTCATGGTTGATTTTTCTGGCGTGTTTTTGTTTGGTTGATTTGGTTTGGTTGTTTGTTTTTTTCCCCAGGTCCTTTCTGGGGCAAACCAGAACTCCTTCCTTCAATGCAAGGATGAGGGGGTGGGTGGGAGCAAAGGCACTGCTTTGATGTGCTCGTCCTCTCTCCTCCGCATGGCTTCTCTCTCCTCCGTAGCCGTGGGTAGGGACTGCTCCTGCTCTTCTGCTCCAGCCCCAGTGACACGATCATGGTGGCCCCTCCAGAGGGCAAATACCAACTGTGATG
Organism: Callaeas wilsoni; assembly: GCA_013398955.1. Classification (NCBI taxonomy): domain Eukaryota; kingdom Metazoa; phylum Chordata; class Aves; order Passeriformes; family Callaeidae; genus Callaeas; species Callaeas wilsoni. Next base: position 93,871 of record VWPU01007286.1, read on the forward strand.
ACTTCTAACTAACCTTTTTTTGCCTCTTTGCCTTGTTTATTTTCTTACTGCTCTGACTGTTGTGCATGTTCCTCCTCTTTCTCTCTTTGCTGCATTCTGGCATCTCACAGCTATCACATGATCAGGTAATTCTGGTGCTTTCCTCCTCTTTCTCTTTTTCATTCAACCTTCCTTTCTCTCTTTCTTTCTCCCTCTCTGCTATGGCTTCACTGCAGATGGACAGGGTAGGATGCAGCTTTTCCTGATGCTTTCCAGCATCTGGCTTCAGGAGGGGACCACGAGGGTTTGAACATTGCGTAGTCCGTAGCCATGAGCACCATGGAAGTCTGATGCTGAAGCCACTGGATGTTTTGAAGGCAATCTGACCTTCTGTTACAATGATCTACGTCACTGCCTTTTAAAACAGCCTAATTCTGAGGTCCCAGGGCATGTAGTAATTGGGAGATTCCCAGAGGATCTAATGCTTTCTCTGTGGGAATAATCCCATGCCAAATATCCCCTTCCTTCCTGTATTTACCAGAGGTGTTTGAGACCAGCCTCTTCTAAACTGGCCTATCCTAAAGAAAATCGGGGAATCAATTCAATTATACACAGTAGTGCTTCTCTAATTAATTCTGTGAATTAATGGAGCTGGCAGCTGGAAAGGTTTGGCTCATCAGTTGCTGCCCTCAGCACTTGGGATCTTCCCGAGATGCACCACTGTGAAACTGGAAATACAGTGCAAAAATACACAGCACTGCAGTAGGGGAGGGAATTGAGCCAGGGGCGCTGGATTTGAAGCGCCATCAGTCAGAATCCCAGATTTCTCCTCCTTTTGGCCTTTCCCTCGCCAGTGATTCCCATCCCTTTGGAGGGAAGCGCTGTCGCTTGTCTGCAGTAAAGCCTTCGCCGCCTCCCTACTCAGACGAAACTCTCCACGTGTTCCCTTCTCCATTGCTCCCGCTCTGTGCCATGGGGTTGTATTCCTGAGGATTTGGTTGCCCTCCCTCTGCCTCGGGGTCAGGGGTGGGCCCTGCAGGTGTCCATGAGGTGCTTTGGATGGCGGTGTTAGAGCCTCGTGGCATCTCCCCAAAGCAGGGCCTGGCTGCGGGGCTGGGCTGAGCCCTCCTGTGGGTGCAGGGAGGTCGGGTGGTCTCCCCTTCTTGCCTCCCCCTTGCTCATGGATGAGGAGAATGCAGGCGTGGAGGAGCTGGGCAGGCTTTAGGCAGGAGCAGGCACAGGAGGGGGACTCTTTGCAGCTGGCTTGGCTCTGTGCTCGCTCCATCTTACCACCTCAGTGCCAATCAGCCCCATTTTTTCCTCGACCTGCCCCTCTCCCACCCCCTTTCCATGGCATTGAGCATCTCCCCTCCCACCCCAGGGTCTGGCCGTGGCCCTAACCCGGTGTATGCTGTCTCTGTGTTGTTGTCCCAGTATTTTTTAGTCTGTTCCCACCCCGTGTCCGTCTGGTCTGCTCTGACGCCAGCCTCCCAGAACAGGACCTTCCTGCTGTCTCTCTGGCCTTTTTGCACGCTGCTGTCCCAAACCTGGTCCATCACAACAGAGTCCAAGGGGGTAGGAGAGGTGCTGTTTTCTATTCAACCAGCTTTTTGGAGACCCCAAGGCTACTGAGCACAGCACAGAGTGTTTCACATGGTGTTGGTGGCAGTTGCATCGTGGTTAAATGTACTGGTGGCTTTTCTAAGAGGATGTTTCCAAGCACCCCTGAAGGATGGGGTTCCCTCTCCTGGCTCAGTCAGAGCAATGCCACCGCTGTGAGAGGAGCCGTCATCCCCTTGCACGTGTTTTACCACCCTGGCTCTGCCCACAGCCACCACGGGAGATGGAGAGCACAGAGCAGTGCTTGCTCCTCTGGGCAGAAGAGAAGCTCTTGGTTCCTGCACATGTTTGAGGCTGGGCTCTCTGTGCCTCAGAATGACCTGTGTCCTCCATGGGATGGCTGGGATCTGTGGGTAAGAGGTCACTTTTGGCCACACAGCCTGGCCTGATGCTGAAATTCCTGGTGTGGTGGGCAAGGAAAAGACTTGTACCAATGTGTTTTGGTCCTGATTTAGAGTTTAAGGAGGGTCTTACCTTGTGAGGTCTTGCAGTCAGGTTGGCCTTAGTGGGATCTGCCTGCAGGGGACACTAAGGCAAAAAATACGTTCCTCCAGGTCAGAGTGGCTCAGTTTAGATGATGATGATGATGATGATATAAGAAACTTTTTTTTAAAATTTTGTTTTATACTTCAATGTTTTTGCCTCCTTGTGCTTCCCTTGCATTGCTTCTGTCCATGGGTCTGTGAGTTGTGTCGTGTTGCCATCCCACCCCTTCTTTTCTGTGCAGCCTTCATCTGTGCCCTGGTCAAAGCCTGATGGTCACCCAGTGTCAGCCACTGGGATTTGGGAAGGGGGTGGAAACCCTACAAAACTGACACCAGCTAGATTTACCTGGGAAAAATATTGCAGAACCTGTTTTGTGAATGTTGATTTGTCAGGCTGATGCTGTAGACCCAGGCTGGAGATTTGTGCACCCCTCAAATCTTCTGCTGCTGGGACTGGATAGGGGGTTAGAAATTAAAAAGATGATTGTTTTGGTCACCTTCTCTTGTGTGTGTGAGCCACTAGATGGTGCCAGCAGATCAGAAACATCACAAGCCACCCTAAATCCCCGCTGTTTCTTTACCAAATAGCTTTAGAGCATCCCTGGCTCTGGCAGGGAGAGTGGGATTTACTGATGGGTCAGTGGGGTGTGGGGTATGAAAGCCTGGCCTAAACATCATCCCTTTGTGGTGGGATCTGGAGTACAGGTGCCTTGGCTGAGCCCACCAAGCCGTGTTTTCCCCTATTCCAGCAGCTCACCTTCCCCTCCTAATGAGGGTCTGCCACAGGGCTGCTCTCAGTGCCCCCAAATCCCACATCCACGTGGCTGTTAAATTCTTCCAAAGATGGGCACTCCACCACTGCCCTGGGCAGCTGTGCCAGGCCTGGACAGCCCTTTGGGGGAAGGAATATTTCCTAATACCCAACGTAAACCTCCCCTGACACAATCTGAGGCCGTTTCCTTGCTGTGTATCAGGTTTGAGACTTTAAATTGCCTCTGATCTCTTTTCTCCTACAAGCCTGACTGGCACTGGGTGAGGGAAAGGTGGTGGTTTTTTGACGTGGCTGGTTCTCTTAATCTGTTCCCTCTAAACGTTAAAACACCTCTGTCTCCTTTGTACAACTGGAGAGAGCTGTGGGACAGCTGCAGGCCTTGGGGAAAATTAGTTCATGGATTTGTGAATCCATGGGTCTAATTCCTGGGTGGAATTAGGGTTCTCAAGGTGGTTAAAGATGCCTGAGGTAAACACACTCATCTCTGAACATCCTCCTGCCACGTGGGGTTGTGTAGGTGCAAGGGAGCAAAGGGACTTGGTGGCCTCTTACACTGAGGGTGCTCCTGTGCCTGAGGACCAGTCCCTGAAACCCTGCTCCTGTCTTGCAGGTGGCGCCTGGGAAGCATCAGGACCTACAACCCGGAGCAGATCATGCTCAGCGCTGCCGTCCGCCGCTCCAGCCAGGACGTCAAGATCATGAAGGAGAAGCTGATCTTCTCAGGTAGGGATGGGGCTGGTGGGTCCCTCCCTCAGCTGGCACCCTCCTGAGGGACGAGCTGGTCTTCATTCAGGGGTCTTTCCCTGCTGTGGGTCAGGGGACTGGACTGACCGTGCTGTGCCACACTTGTGGGATGTGGGCATGGCTCATGGGGGTTGGAATGGGATGATCCTTAAGGTCCTTTCCAACCCAAACCATTCTGTGATTCATCCCAAACTGGTTCAGGTCTGAGCACTGATATGCTCAGAAATCCTGCATTTAGCTTCCCAGGTTATCCCGTCTTACACTGTCCCACATCATCTCCACTCTCCATTGTCAAAAGCTGTAAAACCCACTAATAATGGCATATGTGACCACAAATATGGTGATGAGTTTGGGATAGACCTGGAATTCAGTGGCATTAGAGGTTGTGGCATTCCCGACATCCTTGTGCTCCTCCCAGAATTTATTTCTGCTGGAACACGTTGGTAATGTGTCCATCACACGCCACCTTTAATAAGAATATCAAAAATGTGAGCAGAGATGGAAATGTTTAGCTTTAAAAGGTTAAATGTGGTGCATGAAGCTGGAAAACTCACCTTTGAAGGAATGTGAATATAATCCCCCCACCCCCTGAGCTTTGTTATGGGTTTTCTTTTTTTGTATTTAGGGTCTGGAGATGCCCAGCAGGGATCAGGGTTTAGTGCACTGGGCACAGACACAGCAAAAAGGCAACTTTGCTTATTGTGTGAAATTCCAGCCAGAGGTGGTGAAAATCAGGTATAAATCCAGGGAACCCAGACAAGGAAAGCAGTTGGGCACAGCAGAATTAAGCTTCCCCAACCTGTCCTAGACATAAAACATCCCAGACACAAAATACCCTTAGAGGTGGGGGATGCAGATTGAAGTTTTGTGCCTCTGCAACAACTATTCTTGCCTAGGGTGGATGTTTGCCCTTAAAACATTGGTAGGTGCAGGTTTTTCCCGGTGAAACCAGTGACTAAAGGAGTGGGTCCTTTTCCAGGATGGCCATTTGGGTAGGGATGAGGCTCAGTACTTTGTACCACTCTCCCACAGGTGACTTGCTCAGCCTGTGACAATGACATCAGGTGTAGAGGGGGGGATCCAGATCTGCCTCTGGTGGTGGCTGAATTCTGAAGGGCTGAAATGCAGAGCTGAGCTCCAAACTGGAGGCAGATCCTGTGCAGAAGGGGTTGTAAATGAGTGCAGTGTTCCTAATTCCCTGTAGGATCAGATGGATGCCACTGTGCTGGGATTACACGGCTGCTCGGCACCTCAGTTTCTCCATCCGGGGGGGAAGCTCCTGTGATGACATCCCTGCTTTCTCTGCCCTTCCCAGAAATCAACAACGGCGTGGAGACCACGGACGAGCTGTCCTTCTGCTCCGAGAATGGCTATGCCAACGAGATGGTGACACCCACGGATCACCGGGACACCAAACTCCGGATCAACTGAGGGCTCTGCTCCGGCCCCGCGCGCGCTCCGGCAGCGAGAGCCGTGCTCTCCTGCTTCCTGTGGGATGGGAACCTCTGAGGAACTGCTGGTCGGGCAGAAACCCCGTCCCACTCCCCACCGCTGGCTGCTCCACCTCCCTGGTTGTGAGGCTGGGGGGCTTATTTTTGTAAATATGTAGAAAATCTGAATTTTTTTGTCTTTTTTTTTTTTGAGTGTAATTTTTCCAGGGCATGAGTGGAAATACCGTGTTCATTAAATCCTCAACCTTATGGCTGAAGTTCTTTGAATCTTGATGTGAGAGCCTGAGTCCCCGTGGGGGGTTTTGGGAGCAACGCGTTGGACGTGCGTCCCCTTTCTCCCCCTTTCCCTAATCCAGTCCTTCCCCTGGTGCAGCGACTGTGTAGCTGAATGTTGTGATGTTCTTGTGAAGTGTTGATTTTGTTATGGTTCCTTTTCTTTCGTTTTTCCCTCGTTCCCCTTTTCCTGGGCAATGAAATTGTAGCTCTGATGCAACAGGAGGCTGTTGGGAGAAGAGAAGCTTGCCTAGGAGAGGAATTCATGCTGCTCTTCCCTGCCGAAGTTCAGATCCAAGGAAGGGCTTGCACTTGCTCAGTCACTTGGGCACCTGTCCCATCCTCCTTCCCCAAAGCCTGGATGCTCCATGGGGAATGGCCTTCTTGGAATGTCCTGCCAGAGTTTTGAAGGCAAATCCTGAGCATTGGCTGGAGGTTGGTCTCTGCTGGCAGCAGTTTTTGATTATTTCTTTTTTTTTTTCCTTTTTTTCTCTCTTCTCCCCAGGCTGGGCTCTGCTGGGAGCCTGGATGGCTTGTGACAAGCAATGCCAGGGGCACCATCACTGCTGGAATCTGGCTGAAGTGCCTGCCACTCCAAGTGGCGTTTGCAGTCGCTCCTTGCTTCCCTTCTGGAAGAGGAGGTGGTGGTGCAGCAGGAGCTCCCCCCTCTCTGGGCTGAGGAGATGCCTGGGGGTGAAGAAGCTGTAAATAGCTTGGAAGGCAAAGCAGCCCTGGGATATAATTTATTCCTGCAAGGAGGCCTTTGCTCCTTGCTGTAAAAGCAGGATCTTTAAAGCTGCACTTTCGTGTCCTCCAAAGGAGTGATGGTTTTGCAGCAGATGCTGATGGGCTCTGAAGGAGAGGCTCCCATCAGCAAGTTTCCAATGCAAAAGGCTTTAAACCAAAATCTTAGACCAGAGGTTAAAAGTAAAAAAAAAAAAAAAAGACAAAAAATAAAGAGAGGAGAAGGCAGTCTGGAGGATGCTGATATACATAACATTCCACACGCAAAGCCATGAGAGAAACAGGCCTGAGCAGTTTGGTTTTGTTTTGGAACTGCTCTGTCCTTTTAAGCTGAAATCCAGGGGCATTTTGAAACCCTGAAGTTTTGGGCTCAGTGTGTAAGAGTTGGGGGCAAAAGTGGCTGACTTACCTATGTGAAAAAAACACATTGATAATGACAATGTGAATTTTGATGTTCTAAAAAGCACCACCTAAAATCAAGACTTTATTCCTTTGCATCTCCCCTGGGTTTTTATGAATGTAAGTGGAACAAGCCCCTGGTCCATGCTCCCTCTTACCTTCCCCAAATACTGTCCCTTCTCCATGGTACTCTCGAGTCTGTGAAAGACAGCGTCTTGTTCTGCAGAACTGCAAGATTTTGGTGGATTTGAAGGTATTTTGAGAACTAAGTTGCTTCTCCCTTTGATGTGGTGCTGTATTGAAACATTCCCAGTGGATTGTCATTGCCAAGTGAGAGATGTTGTGAAACCTCAGCATCTGTTGGTGATTACCTGCATGTTCTGTTTTTATCCTTGGAGATGACTTTATTGAGAGGTTAAGTGCTTAAAAGCTTGGAAGTGTTAAAAGCAAACCAACAAAGAGTTGTTTTCACAATTAACTTTTTTTTTTCTTTTTTTTTTATGACAAGACCCAAATTCCATACATAATGCACTGACTGTTATTGTCCTGAATATTTGCTACCTTTTTTTTTTTTTTTGGAAAAAAAAAGAGGATGATACTTTTTTGATGAGAATAGAGCCAGACCAAAATAAACTCTGCAATGCTCTGTGAAATAAACTGTCAGTATTCCCCTACCAGTCTAATGCTGTTTTGTGTTATGGTACTACACAGAGGCTCCACTGCCCGATCCAGAGAGTTTTCCCATTATTTTTTGTTGTGCTCAGCACCTAGCTGCTCATTTTAACCCCACTGGTTGAAAACCCCCCTGGGAGCAGCTGGAATCAGAGCAAATCACACAAAAGCCAGGCACAGGGAGAGAATATGAGATGTTCCAGAGATTTAGTTTTCCCAGCGCGTTTTTAATTTAACACAGAACCCCCCTCTCTTCCCCTCAGACCCCATATCTTCTAATTTTGGGTTTTTAACAAAAAAGAACTCCCTGCCTAGGCTGCTAAAAAAATTACAAATTATTTAGAGTGCTCTGAGGCACTGTCACATGGGCTCAGTTGGCCACTTGGAGCCCTTGGCAAGAAATTTGTCCTCTCCCGTGCGCATTGAGAAGCTCGACGCGAACATAAATGAATAAATAATAATAATAATAAATAAATTAAACACCCTGAACGCGCGCTGCCGTTCCGCCGCTGCCCACCGGAGGGCCCTGCGCGGCACCGCCGCTCCGTGTCCGCCAGACGGCGCCCGCGGGCCCGGCGGGGGGGGGATGATCCCGGGGCCCCGCCCGCTGCCAGCCGCGATCCCGGTCCCGGTCCCGATCCCGATCCCGGTCCCCATCCCGCCTCCGTCCCGCGGGCCCAGGACCCGCATCCCGCCCAGCGAACACCGGCGGAACCGGACCCGAACCCCCGGCCGCAGTCCCGGCCCCGCCGCGCCGCCCGGAGCGATGCTCCCGCCGCACCCCGGGATGAGCGGCCCCCGCACACAACGGGGCTGGCGCGGCTCTGCGGGCGTTGCGGCTGTTTCAGTTTCAAACCTTCAAATTCCGGCAGCTTTCCCCATAGAAAAGGTGCAAAAAGACAAATCCACTACCAGTCTGCACCGTCCCGTTGCGAACCACACCAAACGCACCGCTGCGCTGTGTACCTCCCTTCTCAGCTATAAGTACCATAACATTCCCGGAGTCGCGGAGTCTAAAGCCAAACCAAATTGTTTCCAGCGAAAAACTCGACAAGGAAAATGTGCCAAGCACGGAAAGCTGTCGCTGACCTTCCCCCTTACAAGTGATTACTTGAAAAGTTTCCAGCTACATCTTGCAGAGATAAACGAGGACGAAAAGTTTGCTCAGACCTTGCCCTTGTATTTGGAAACCTGTATTCGTTCCACAATCAAACGACAATTTTCTTCCCTTTCCAACCCGTAAACCGCACACATGGTGCTGCTCTGCACGGCCTTTTTAGCTAGGCACCAACACTCTGATTCTCGCCGAGCCTGACACGCTTCTCGCACCCAAAAACGTGCCAGGACACACACAGATGCTCAATTCCCCCTTCGCCTCGCAGCCTTCCACGAGCACACCACACCCTGGGGCCACGCACCTTCTCAGCTGCGTGCAATCACGTTTTTTCACCGTCAGATCCCAGTTTCCAACCTTAAAACATCCAGCAGGTGCTCCCAATAATAATAATAATTAAAAAAAGGTGCTGGAACAAAACGCCTGCTTTGGCGTTCCCCCGCTACCTCAAACACAACGCTGCTGTGCACTTTAGTTCTCAGCTGCTCATCACGCTTCTGCAATCCATCTAAACCGAAAACCGCTGAGCTACAGCTGGCACGGATAAAACGCCAGGACACAGAGCTCGCTCGGACCTTGCCCATGAGGCTGGGAAACTTTTAATTTACATCACGATCAAATTTAATTTGCCCGTCACCCTGTCCTTGCAGGTCGCGAACGGCAGTGACGCTCCGGGGCTCAGCTAGCTGTGCCATCACCCAAATTTTAGTCATGCAGACGCCAAATCTGTGCCAGGACAGAAGCAACACGAGGGTAATTCTTTCTCCTGGCACCGCACACCGGGGTTATGCACCTTCCTCCTCAGCGCGAGTCCGCCTCCAAAATTCAACACGTCCATCCCACGCAAAAGCCACCACAACCGACCTCAGAATTCAGTGATATTTAAGATCCCTTTTAATCCAAACCATTCTACGATTCTGTGATGATTCTATGACGTATTTGTGTGGTTTTTTCCCCCTCAGCAGTCATCAAGGACAATGTAATTCTACAATATATGTTTGCTTTCTCTTTGAATATAATTTAGATCCTTAGTACCCAAGTAAGACAGAAAAGAATTCGAAGGGAGTTGAAATCAGAAGTGAGTTAAGAAATTGAGGTGAAACCTGAAATGGAGCTGTAGGAAAGGTACATAAGGGAGGCAGGAGTAAGAAAACAAGTAAGAAATGAAAAATAATCACAGCAGGAATAAAAAATGCAAGAAAAAAAGACAAGGAAAGGTGGAGGGGACAAATCTAGGCGGTATATAAAATGAAATGCCCTCTTAATCCTTAGGGCTTTCCTTTCAGGTCAGCCTAGAAGAATCCCAGCAGGAAACGAGTGAAAATTTGCGCCTTTTCAGATTTCACAGAGGAAAGAAACTCCTACGTTATTTTGGCAACCTTTTTAAACACCAAATTCGCCTGTAAACATTTCCCCTACCCGTATCATTTGGGTTCCTACCTGCGGCTTCAGAGGTTGCGTGGCTCCAGCAGTCCTCCGTGATCCGCCAGCTCCAAGCTGCCCTTCCAAGGAGCGAAATGCCGAAACGCGCTGAGGACTGGCTATTTAAGCGACTGAAACCCGCCCCAGGTGTTTGGAGTACCCATTTCACCAGGACCCAGCTGCAGGCAATGAGGAGAAGGCGGGGTCTTCAGCAGGTGATCCGTTTAACTCATCAGCTCTCCAACAACCAGCGTGTGATGGGTGTTTTTTCATTTAGGAGCTGAGTCTCAGACGGCCCAAACAAAGCGTATCATAAAAGAGACGCGCCAATACCCTCTATTGCAATGAAGATCAGGAAATTTCGTATTTGTCTGCCTTAAAGAAAATAGCAAGAAAAAAAAAACCCGGTAATAATAAAAAAGGCAGAATAAAAAAAATCCCGAGTAAAAAAATCCCAGCCCTTGAAACATCAGATCATAGTTACTGTTCAGATAATTTTTTTTTTTATAGGCAGTGTTGTTCTCTTTCTAGCAAAGTGTTTAAGTCAGAGAACACCGACAGCATGGGCAACATGACTTATGTAGCTTTTATTTGTTTTCCTGTTTGCTTTCATGACACCAGGGTGAGTTGCCCCTTGCATGAAGGTCCTTTCAATGGCCTTTAAAAAAAAACCACACAAAAACCCAAACAAACACAAAACAAAAAAAAACCAAACAAAGAAAAAATCAACAAGGTGGCAAATTGACAGTGGTCTGAACAAAAGGCAAGAACCAATTATTCTGCTACCAAGTATCAACTTACATTTTTATCATGCAGCCCCACATACCTAAACCTCAGATTTTGTGGAGAACTTCAAGCAAAGAAATTAAAAAAGAAACCAACAAAACTCTGTTTGCTCACTGTATAAATATACGTATATATATATATATATATATATATCTCAGAACTTGAAAAAGGAGGAAAAAAATTGTCTTTCTTGCAATTGTGTAAAGCGTGACTACTGAGAAACATTTGTAAAGAAGTAGCTGTGTATTGAACGATCGACAGAATGTCAAATGAAATTTAAAAATTTTTAAAAACCAACAAAACTCTATTTGTTCAGTGTATAAATACATATATATATATCTATTGGAACTTGAAAAAGGAGGGAAAAAATTGTCTTTCTTGCAATTGTGTAAAGCGTGACTACTGAGAAACACTTTCACAGAAGTAGCTGTGTATTGAACGATCGACAGAATGTCAAATGAAATGTAAAAACTGTAAAAAAACCAACAAAACTCTATTTGTTCAGTGTATAAATACATATATATATATCTATTGGAACTTGAAAAAGGAGGGAAAAAATTGTCTTTCTTGCAATTGTGTAAAGCGTGACTACTGAGAAACACTTTCAAAGAAGTAGCTGTGTATTGAACAATCGACAGAATGTCAAATGAAATGTAAAAATTTAAAAAAAACCAACAAAACTCTATTTGCTCAGTGTATAAATACACACATATATATATCTATCAGAACTTGGAAAAAAATTGTCTTTTTTGCAATTGTGTAAAGCGTGACTACTGAGAAACACTTTCAAAGAAGTAGCTGTGTATTGAACGATCGACAGAATGCCAAATGCCATCATTTAATGCAGTCAATATCCAAATCCGAACATACAGTAGCACTGATCAATAAAATCGATTAATCGCTATTTTTACATCAACTGAGCTAAAAAAAACCCCCAAGCCGGCCCTCCCACGGCCTTTTTTCGGCAGAATTTCGGAAGGCCGGGCGGCTGCCGGCGCTGAACGGGGAATCGGGAGCGCGGCTGAGGGCCCGTGCTGGGCCCGGCCCCTGAGGGGCGGCGGCCGGCCCTGGCTGCCCCCTGGCGGCCGCGGCCGCACCCGCACCCTCCGCACCAGCCCCCCTCAGCTAATTAAAGGCTAATTAAACTTTAATTAAGCGCTGGCTGTAGGGAAGAACCGCGTGGTGGCCGGTGACGCCCGTGCAGCGACCCTGAGCTTTGTCCTGCAGTGAGGCTGTACGTGTGCGCTGTCGTCACTGGTCAAAAGCCAGCCAGATTCTTAAGCTAATTTAAATTTAAGCTTAGTTTAAATGTGTCTTCAGTGCGCGTTAATGCTGCGTTTATTTATGATCGTTAATTAATTTTACTGTGGCCAGCCCTGGGCTCCTCGGGACAGGGAGCTCCCAGAGTGGATCCAGCGGAGGGATGCAGAGATGCTGACGGGACTGGAGCATCTCCCTGCCGAGGAAAGGCTGAGGGAGCTGGGGCTGTCCAGCTGTTCATGCAGCCATCCAAGCAATCTTTTCGAATTTCAGTGCACAGGAACCTCTTGCTTTATTTATAGCTTTACAAATCACGCAGGAGCTTTTATTTTTGATAAACACCGGATGCTGATGCTTATCAAATATCCTGTATTCAGATTGTTTCGCTAAAAATAGCTTCAGAGAAAGCAGGTCCAGCACTGGTAGTGATTATCCTGACAAACCCCCGGCTTGGCTCTGCCAGAGGATCCTTTCTGAACCAGCAAACCTCTCCCAGCACTCTGTTACTGTTAACTGCACCCACAGTGCTGCTCAACCAGGTGCAACACATTAATAGCTAACTTGTCCTTTTCCCCACCTTTCTGCCTCAAAAAGAGAACAGGCTTGACTTTGGTTTTCTTTGATATATAAGAACCCAAAGCATCTGCTCCACCACTTGTCTTCTCTATCTTCCCATTAAAAAAAAAAACCCGAACAAGCAAAACCCCACAAAACTTTCAGTGCTGTCTCAATGTCCCGTTCTGTGTCTTGATATTAACATCCAAAATAATAACACGTTGTTACACATGCAGATAAATAGCTGTAAAGAGTAATAAATGGAAATAAAGTAATGTGTAACATTACTCATAATGTAGATAGAGAACCATAATGATCTATAATGGTAGAAAGGCTTATTGAGAGAGACAGTATATTTTACTAGAACAATAGAGACCTGAAAAAAACCCCACATGGGCTTTTCTTCAGGTTTGAAATGTGTAAAAGCCTTTGCAGTCCAGACTACAGTTGGCAAATTTTACCAGCAAATGTTGAGAAAAGCAGTTTCAGGGCAGACAAAGCCCTTTGCCAAATCTGAAGCATTAACCGTCAGTTAGAGCCAAGAAGAGAAAGATCTAGAATGTCAAAAGGATTTATCTTATTTCTTCTGAAATGGAAACACTGACCGAAGTCATAAACAAAAGCCCTGACACAGAGACATGCAAACAGTTCTTGTTCCATTCACAAACCAGCAGGCAACTCTCCATGAGCTAAAGCAGGGCAGCTGCGAGGTTTGAGCGTCCTCCTCACTTTTGGGACAGCTGATTTTTCCATGGGCAGCATCCTGACTGTCTTTGGACCGTCCTGAGGTGCAGTTTATCTGCTTGCACTGTTAAATTGTGTTATATTTTAACCTCACTAATGAAGGGACTGGGTCAAGCTCAGATTTTGTGTGACCATATCCAAAAGGGGGGGAGGAAAGAGGTAAAACACCCAAACTGATTGCATTCCCATGCCACAGCTTTTAAAAAGATCATTTGGCTTTAAAAATAGTAATAATAAAAAGTAAAACACTTAAAAAACTTCAACTCTTAACTCTGTTATGTTCAAAATACCAGTTTCAACATGATGTTCTAATATATGTGCAACCAAACACCCACATGCAGCAGCATTTCTTGCAGAATCTTGCAGAATTAAACAGAGATTTATTTTTGAAACTTACCCACTTTCAAGCCACGAGTTTGAGCATTTTCATATGATTGGAAACAGCAGAGAGCCAAGGTGGACCAAGAAACAGCATAAGTAAAATAGATGTTTAGATGACACAGTATATTAAATGAGACTGATTTACTGTTTGCAATTAATAAAAAGGAAAACAATCCCAACAACAGCATTGTAACTCTTGGTTTCTGGTGTGTTTCTAACCTGAGGAGATAAATGCTGTACACGACGAACCCTTGAGCTCCTAACTCTTCTTCATCATGGATGAGGTCTAGAAGGGTTAAATGCTCAGGAACACAGATGCAATCCTGCCTCGTGGTTTCCCCTGGGAAAACAGCAGGAGAAGGTGCCCAGGATGTTCTCCACAGCTCAGAGGGTGAAACTGGGAGCCTCTCCCTTGGCAAGGACAGTGCCAGACCCCCTCAGGACAGGGCTTAGGACCTGACAGGTGTTTCTAAGACACACACGAGCTGCAGCTGAGCCCTTCCCACCATCCCAATCCCCAGCTGGGTCTATTTAACACTGCAGTTTTCAGGATTTGTAGGGGGTCAGGTTAAATCTGTCTCTAAGAATTACTATTACTGAGTTTGTGATGCTCGTTCTTTTCCTTCAGGTTAAACCCTCAAGTGACAACAGGAGCACAGGATGGTAACAGTTAATAGAGGGGGCAGTTTTATCCCAGAATTTTCTTTCTGAACTCCAAACAGCTCATTTTCAGGAGGGAGAACAACAACACAGCAGTGATGTCTTGTTCTCAACACCTCCAGCGTACATCAGACAGGGAAATCAGCTTGCAATAAGCAGAAATATTTCCTGACCCAGATTCAGGCATTTTATGAACTTTGAGCCTCTTTCCGGCTGCAGAGATAAAATGCTGCGCTGAAAGTAAGAAACACTGATAGCTGTCAGAAGCAAAAGTCCTTGCCCTCCCTCACTGTGTGTGGTTAAGGAAATTTATATGGGATTTCACAACAAAAATTAATGCATTTTTTGGTCCTGAGAGCCTCTCCAGTTGATTTATTCCATTGTTTCTGCTGGGCGGTGCAGCACTAGCTGCAAAACGTTACACAACAAGTGTTTGCTGAGTGCTCCAACAGAAAGACACCTGAGCAGAGGAGTGGCATCGTCCCAAGTGACACGTCCTCCTGCAGGAACTGCCTCCAGGCATCTCAGCCTGCTCACCCCGTGGAGCTGAGAGGTCACAGGCAGCAAGGCAGGGGCTTCACAGCCACAGCAGTGAAGTAGGAAAGGCCAAGGAGTGTTTGAAGGACGAATTTGAGGGTTTAATTAAAATCAAATAAATCAGTGTTAAATAATCCCCATTTAAACCCAGATAACAGCACTCTGCAGATGGCAAAAGTAGAAATTACCCTGGACTGTTGTACTTGATTTGAAAGCTAGGGAATACATTTAATTCTACTGTATTTGAAAATTTTCTAATGTTTTCTAAGAACAGATGTCCAGTTTTCTGAAGAAGACAACACGGTCCATTATTGGCCCCATTCACGACCCACAACAAGAGGGTCTTTTATACGTGGCTACAACATGAATGTTAATCGACACTTGAGGGGGAAATTGTATGGAAGCGCTTCAGATATTTTTCAATTTATTTATTTTTTAGTTAACAAAGCGTTCTATATATATTCCTTCTAAACTGAAATGATTCGTTCCGAAATCCTGATGACGGTTCTGGTGGTGCTGGTGTGTCATGTTACAGTCAGCCTCACAAGGCCATCTGGCGTGCTGAATTTTTCCTGTCATTGCTAAAATAAAATGCACCCCGTTATCTCAGCCAGCACGAATGATAAAGTTTGGTTTCCCACTTCCACATCCTCCATCCTTTTCCTTTTTCCTGTTGCAATTCCCCCGCCGCCCATCCCTGGGTGGCCCAGGCTCCGTCCTGTCCTGCGTGGGATGAGCCCCACACTCCCTGTCCGGCCGGGGGGGAGCTGCCTCTGTCTGCCCTGCTCGTGGTTTCCAAAGGGAAAAAACAAACCCACCTGAGCCAGGAGGGGCTCTGGAGCCAAGCTGGGAGTCAGCAGGGTGAAAACTCCCCTTGCTTTCCCCGTGGCAGGGCCGTGTTTTTTAATAAATTCAATAAAAAAAACCCCAAAGAACCAAAAATGCGGGAGGGGCTGAAAATGACCCAGCTGAAAGCATAATTGGATTTGGAGAGGGGAAGCCTGTTTCAAAAGAAAATTCCTCTTTTTTAAAGAGGTAGCAGCAACCTCAAGAAAACAACGAAGCAGCTGCTAGAAAATGAAGGGTAAAGCGAGGCCTGACCTCAGGATTTGCCCTGATTCTGCAAATCTCTCACATCCTTGGGAGCAAAATAATCTTCAGCTCAACAGAACCCAGGTGAATCGCTCCAGACACTGCTGACAGCACGAGATTCCCACTGAGGTAAAAAGGGCAAGTGTAGAACAGGACAGGGAGACAGCTGTCAGCCACCTACAGCAGGGAACATTTCTGGGACAACTTCTTAATATGATTTTTTAGATGCTTGTGACTTAACCAAGCTCCAGTGCTGCTGGAAGCAGGTTGGTTGCAGTTGCAATGCACAGCTGAAGGAGCAGGGCTCTATTTATGCAACGATTCTGTGGAACTACCACGCTGTACACGCTATGGGACAAATCCTAGACAAAAATCATAAATCTGAACAAACAGGACAGGCAAAAAAAGTATTGCAATTAATGCTCCATCTTCAGAGCAAGAGACTGTGACAGAGCCTGCTTTGAATCTAAATTAAAAACCTTCCAGGAGACTGCGTAGTTTTGTTCAGAGAGAAATAGGGTAAGCCAGAATTAGAGGCAAATTAAGAGATGGCAAAGTGCTGAAAGTCTCTATTACCCAAGCAATTTCCTCAGAGGGTCAAATTATTTCTAACCTCTGGAGGGGCTGGGTCTGCTCTACAGCATCCATATTTTGTACAGGAAAGGAGGAGTTCAATGAATGCTTCTGCAGAGCAGTGAGTTTCTTTTGAATTTGCTTTTTTTTAATCAGTTGATTTGCTTTCAGATCACATATGGTAACTGCAGAGGGGTTTTTTACTGTAAGAACGTACATGAAAAACACACAGAGGAAAAATTTCATTGCTATTTGCCTGGATAAACGTGGGGGAAAAACTGGATTTTCCTCACGATATTTGTTCTCCTCAGGCCATCACTTTCAAGTCAAATGCATCTGCCACAAACTGTGCTAATTCATAAAGGGATTCATAAGTCCATAATGCAAATTAAAGAATTTCTGCATAACAGTTTTCAGCCTGGACACGAAGGAGCCCTGTGTTATATATGATTTCCTGGTGCCAAGGGACAGCAACGAAAGAAGAAACAATAGATGGATATATTGCAATATACAGACATAATAAAAAAGAAAAGGCTGATAAAATCTTTTGATTCCAGCAGTTCCAGTATATGGTTTATGTTCACTTTTTACTACACCCTCTTCCTGTTTGCCTGAGAGCTTATCTTTGACGAAAAACATCATTGTTTAAGGTCTGACTAATACCCACAAAAACAAGGACAAGGCTGAGAAGGACACGAGAACTTTGATTTCTGTACAGCAGTCACTCAAGTTAGTTTTTTTTTTTTTTTTTTTTTTTTTTTTGCCTAGAATAGGAGCACTTTTTACATATATAGGTAAAATTTTTCACCAGTTATACAAAAGCAAACGGTTCCTATTGGGTTACTTGCAATGACTAATGATAAGTGTATCCCTAACTCTCTTTGGTATGGATTTAGGCTCATGTATAAACAGGCTTTTCCTTTTCTTTTAAGACCCGAGGGACATTTAAAATCAGGTGTCTCAGCGAGCTTTTGTACTCTGGATTTCAATATTTACTTTCCCTAAATGAGCTCTTTAAAATTTTCTGTTTCTTTGCACTTCTCTGCAGGAAAAACAATTTGCTAATATCAAGCATTAAGAGAAATTTGCAGAGGAAGAGGCAAATCAAATCTCCGATATTTTCAAACAAGACACTCCCTTCCTCAATTTCCTACCCCCTTTCATTGAAGACTATTAAATTCAAATTACATCCTACAAATTGAATGAAACAGAATTCCTCTCTTACCAGTTCCAACTCCATGAGTAACCCCATAGAGACACACACCCAATCATCTCAAAATTTATACAAAGGCTTAGCTTCAGCTATGTTTGTCTTCAATGTATTTACTTGTGTCTAAGTGTAAATGGGTCCCAAAGCACTTAAAGACTCAGAGGTCTGAGTTGCCACAAGTGCTTCTTTTTCTTTTTCTTTCCTTTGGAATTCTTCCTGTTCTCCCTGGTACACTGAATGTGTCTGAGCACGTTCTGCAGGGTCAAACACTGCCCTGCAAAATCACACTGAAATGTGACTTCTCTTTTTGCAGCCCCCCTGACAGCTTTGTCACAGGACGCTTGGGAAAGCACCCAGGTACTTCACCAGGAGTGAAAAAAGGGGTTTAAAAGAGTTGGATGAATGATTAATTGGACCATTCATCACCAAAATCTGTCTTTGGAGCATAGTAAGTACTTGCTTCACAGCTGATCATTGGTTATTTTATGGGGATCAATAAACATATTCAAAAATACTACTGCTCCATAGTTTTACAGTTTTGCTTCTGCACTCTAACATCTCTCTTTTTTTTTTTTTTTTAATTACTCTGCATTTTCACGACCTCTGTCTTTGAAGAGGGAGGAAAAGCAGGACTCTGGTCCCCTATAACTCGTTTGCCAAGCTGTGCTAGCTAATCCCTTTAAAGAATAACCTGGCTGGCCAAGGCTCTTCTGGAGCAAAGCAAAGACCTGGTATTCCCAACCTCATGGAGCATCCAGACCCGTGAGTTCAAGGGGCCGGGGACCAGAGGTCACTGCAGAGCCTTCACCTCTCTGACAGCAGCACGCAGAAACAATTTCCTCTGGGCTTTATTTAGCAGGCATGTGGCCAGCATGAGAAGCAGCCCTTCCCCCAGATGTGCTGGGTAAAAGGAGTTATTTATCAGTGAGTTCCAGAGCCAGGCTGCGATCAGAACAGCAGCTGTGTGTGTGACACAGCGGCTCCCCTGTTCCCTGAAACAATGGCTTACAACAGCTACATTAAAGCTGAGCTGTGCCTGAAGCCTGTTTTCTGGCGTTATTCTCTTTGAGAGGACACTGATTTACACCCATTTCTCGCCAGGGTTCCTGGAGGAATGGGAAGGTTCACAGGGAAAGTGGTGGCACTGTCCAAGGGGAGCAGCTGAAGGGACCTTGGGCAAACACCGGGGCTTTCTGACAGCCCAAGCCCCATCTCTGCTCACCATTCCAGCAGTCCCTTTAACACAAGCATTTTTCTTCTCCAAAAACCCCCGAAAATGCTGGTCTTCCTGCTTTCCTTGTTAAAAACCCCCAACAAAACAGATATTAAATAAGTCTAAGTTCCTTTCCCAGAACAATTGGATCTCTCCTCTCCTCTCCCATCTTTGCCCTTTGTTAGGGGAAGTACCACTGCACTTATTTTGCATGGAAAAAAATACCTCAGATATAAACCATGAGATTCTTCTGGGACTATGAGGACCACAGGTATTAATCCATGGTAACTTGTGGGATTGGGCAAATTCTCTCCATTAGGCCTGTTTCAGTACTCTTAATTCTGTCCTTCACTCTAAAGCCACCGGTGTCCTTTACAACCTCAGAGAGCAAGGAAGTTTCTCTTCCCAAGCCTTGCAACTGTAATAAATATAACTAAATTTACTGATTTACTGAACTGATCGACTGAAAACAGTGCAAAATCATCCTTTCAGCACTTGAAATTAGAAGAATAAAAAAATATTTTTGGAGCAGGCAGGGGGGACTCACATGAGTTTAAGCAGAATATTTCACATCTGGGACTGTAACTGAGCCATCCTAAACCTGAGCACTTTAAGAGCCCAGGTTTTAAAACAAATCCTTGCAGATGGCTTTGAGAAATTGATGTTTTTATCCTTGTTTGACTAAATTCTAGAGGTTTTTTAAATTGTGGAGCATTTCAAAGCACCCAGGCATTGGTTTGAGTCAGAAAATTAGAGCTACAGAAATCTCAGTCTCCTCCCCTAGTCCCACCAGCTCCATCCTTTTTCTGAGACATCATGACACAATTATCTTGGGAATAGATGACTTCTTTTTTTTCTTTTCTATAGTTTTTTTTTTTTTTTTTTTAAGAAATGTTAAGAAACCTCACCAATAACTGTAAGATGAAACTGCAAGTATTCACTGACTGAGACAGAGGCCCGACAAAAGAAATTTCAGAGCACTGAGAATAATTCAGCCCAGCAGGAGCAGGATTTTACAAGGGAAATTGTTGGCCAACAGTAACTCTTGGCAGCACTGCCACCTCCACTTATAAGAAATAATGTGCCTATGCAAACCAGCCAGCTCTTGAAAAGTCACAAGCCCCAAATGCTGCACCTCAGTCGTGCAGCCAAAAGGAAAGGTTTTTCCTTCAATGTTAGCCATGTTTTGGGTAATTTCCAAAAAGATCCATTTTGCCAATCTTTCACTTCTTTGAATTAATTATAAGAATGAGGGAAGGGGGATCATTACACCCTAATTCTGCCTCCAGACGTTCTACAGTGTCATATTTCTCTCTCCCTTGCTCCTGAGGCCACACCTTTAATGTCATTAGGGTGAGGGAATGGGGTTCAGTGACATGGGGAGAGGGAGTTTGGACACTTTGAGAACAGAGATTGGCATGGCTGAACTTGGCTTGTCTCGCCTTGTCCCACCAAGCCCGAGAAGTGTGACCCCAGGAAGAGGAGACATGAGTGAGGGGAGGCAGAAGTCTTGATGCTCTGAATTTCTACACCTCCCTCTCCTTCCAACATGCCCATCTTTCTCCCCTGAGAGTACTGGGAAGTGCAGTTTAGGAAGAGAATCATTAAATACCTCCTGTGCAGCTTTCCTCCCCTCCTGAAGCACAGTGCTTGCCTTGCTCTCCACCCAGGAACAGCTAAAGGATGCTTGGTTTAGCTCTTCCTCTGTCCCAGTGCCTTGATCTCTCTGTTGGTTTGGATTTGGATGCTGCTCCACGTGGACACGCTGCAGCAGAGAAGCACAAAACAATCCCTGCTTCCCTTCCGACCTCAGCCAGTCTGTGATAAGAAGTCATATCCAGATGCAAATTTTAAAAATGAAAGCTTAATTCTTCTTCTGCAGGGGCAACAGCATCTCAATGATTTTAAAATGAAACTCATCGTTAATCTCACCAGGGAATTTGAATTTTTGCTTCAGAACAGTCACATTATTTCACCTTATAAATTAACTTTCTCTCTCTCTCCCCCTTTTACTTAGCACTCTCTGACCAAGGAAAGTGCAAATATCATGGACAGGAGGAAAAAAAAGATAAAGGAAAGCAAGCAGAAAGCAAATGGAGGAGAAAGAGAAGATCATATGGCTCAGATACCAGAGCTGCTTGTTGTACAAGGCAGACTTTAATGCTCTGCTCTTGCACTTGAATAACACAAGGACATTTTGTTAATGTAGAGCCCATCACATCTGAAAGGCTACTCAGCCTTTCTAAAAGCCCTCCTCACCAATTTTAAACAAAAAACCATAATAAAAATAAAATGCTTCCTTATTTGTGCCACTACGGAGATTAATTATATATTAATATAAACCATAAGGGATAAATTACCTTTACAAGCCATGACAATACCCAGTATTTCTTTCAGCACCTACTAACAGCTTTTAAGAATACCTAATGTTTGCAGCATTGCACAATATTTACATTTCAAATGAAACAGGAAAGCTTCCTGCTCTCAAAAACAGTACTTTCTGATAAAACCACTTCAAATAATACTCTCCCTCTTCACCTCAAACTCAGCGGCATCATTTCACCACTTGGTACGCCTCAAAGAACAACACAGGCCGTAGAAGTAAGTACTCAAAAGGCAAGACATTTAGGAATCAAAGAGTGCATCACAAAACATCTTAACCCTGTCACTTAGAGCGAACATCGGCCTGGAACGAGCTCCATTATCGCGGTGCTGCAGCACAAAGCACTTTACAGGGAGAGAAAGCCACGGCTCCAAATCCAACCAGCTGCTCCTAATCAGGAGGGCTGCAGCCAGCGAGGCTTTTCTTCCAAGGCATATTTGCTGTATCTGCCACCTGGGTCACATTAAATTAATCAGCAGGGACTGGGCAGGGAAGGTGCAGCAACCTCCTGGCCTGGGATGCTCTGCATTTTCCCCCTGCTCTTCCCCACTGCTGTGCCATCCTTGCCCTGCATTTTCCCCCTGCTCTTCCCCGCTGCTGTGCCATCCTTGCCCAGCATTTTCCCCCTGCNACTGCTGTGCCATCCTCGCCCTGCTTTCTTCTCCTTCTCCCCGCTGCTGTGCCATCCTCGCCCTGCTTTCTTCTCCTTCTCCCCGCTGCTGTGCCATCCTCGCCCTGCTTTCTTCTCCTTCTCCCCGCTGCTGTGCCATCCTCGCCCTGCTTTCTTCTCCTTCTCCCCGCTGCTGTGCCATCCTCGCCCTGCATTTTCCTGCTTTTCCCCACTGCTGTGCCATCCTTGCCCTGCTTTTTTCTGCTTTTCCCCGCTGCTGTGCCATCCTTGCCCTGCATTTTACCCCTGCTTTTCCCCGCTGCTGTGCCATCCTTGCAGATACAACTGGAGCAGATGGGGGAATGTAGAATATTTCAAACTCTTACTCGATAAGTGCTTCCAATCAGAATTGTGATTTCAGCACTTCGGGGCTGAAACCTCCTTGCTGCGACTTTGCAAAGGGGAACGGGCTGATTTTATTCCGCTTATAAAGTGAGTCTCATTGACCTCAGGGATCTCCGCTGTTATCAGCGTGTCCACAAGGCTGGACTCCTTAATCAAGACACTGATGATGGCATTTATTGTTACTCTGTAGTACTACCACATGCATTTCGCTCCCCAGTCTCTCCTCAGCTGCCAGCGAGCAAAGTGTTGTGGAAAATCACTTCATCAGGAAGGAATCAAAGGCCATTGCGAAATTTTCCTTGGAGTAATCCCATAATCTGGCAGTTTTCTGAAGAAATCGTGCATCTGTGATGTGCAGACATCTCATTGCTAGGGAACAAAGCTCGCCTGTAGTTACTGCTTGATGTCAAATTTAAGCTTAAACAACAGTGCTGTAACTGTTGCTCCTGCATGACACAGCCTTCACATTTGGTTGACATTAAATTGTTTAAACCCAGCATTTATTGTTTCCCCAAACAATGCTGCCATTCTCAGATTTTAAAGTGCTGCTAACTGTGCTTTTTCTTCTTCGACTTTCTCAGCTTTTCCATCCCAGACTCTGCTGAGGAGTGTGTGGGGTGGTTTTCATTATCCCCAGCCACCTCCAGGGGCGAGTGAGGTGAAATTTTGACTCTCCTGGATGTTGGATGCTTATTTGTGAGAATTCATGTCCATTAAGGCAGAGGGATCAGCAAACCTCATATTCTACTCGGTTCCTGAAATGTTTTGAAATTTCTGACAGCCCAAATAGTTAAAAGCAGTGGATATGTTAGAGAAGGTGTGTAACACTCACCCTCCTTTGCAGCACCAACGCTTTGTAGTTTGACATGGGGGGGAAAAGCAGGATCTCCTTTTCCTTCCCAAGAGGATTTCTGATTTCTTAAAGCACACAAGAAAACGAAGGCTATTTAATTTTCTGTATGCAAATGCGTTTGCCAACACGGCTTTAACCAGTGAAACTATTTCTGTCCTTGCAAAAATGCAAATCTACATCAGTTCAGCAAATTAAACTGGCTTGTAGGTACAGCTTAGATCAGCTCTCAGAATAGAATAAAGGACTTGGGCCAGTATAAAGGCGTCTTCATTAGGATTTTTTGCTGTTACGGCTATAACAAATCGGGTTGTGCTTTCCTTTCTCGTGTTCTCCAGTGACATGACTATGCCAGCAATGCTTTTAAGAGGACGCCTGACTCAGGCAGGTCTTGTGTGAGTCTGTCAAAGAGCCCCCAGCAAAAGCAAACAAGCTCTCACTAGTGAGACAAGAAGAGAACCGGCTACAACATACATCAGGCTCCACTGAAGGAAAACATGAAGGTGATTTAGGCCACCGGACATTGAGGATACTCAGGCAAAACCCCTGGTCATGTGAATTGTGTCAAAAAGCAGCTAAGCAGCTCGCCCCGGAGGTAAAAGCTCTCCTCTGGAGTCCCAAAAATGTATGTGCCAAACACTTATCTTTTAGTAGCTCAGGTCTTGAGTAACAAATTATTTCCATCCTTTGAAGCACTTTCCTGGCATGCAGCTGAAATTGAATGCAAATCGTAGGATCCATTTTTCCTGGCGCTGAAAAAACCCCACCATCTTTTTGTTTTCCACCACACAGCCCCAAAACAGGCCAGGTCTTCAGCAGGGCAGAATTGGGACTACCTGGATAACACCAGGTCAAACCCCACTCCTCAGCTTGGTCCTGCCAAAGGACCCTCCATCATCACTGATATTAAAAAATGAAAGGAATGAGGGACTTGTCTTTACAAATAAACTGTGGGCCTGCTGGTAGATAAAAACTAGCACGCAGAGATAAAAGAAACAATGGGAAGGATTCCACTGATTGATGAATGGAAAGAGAGATTTGTCGTTATCAATAAACTGTAGGTCTGCTAATAAATGAAATTGAATATCCAAAGATGAACGAAACAATGAGGAGAACCATAAATTCCATAGGAATTTTAAAAAAGGCAAGGGGGGGTATACATTAGAAGGGAATCGTAGGAATTAGGTGTTCCGGGAAGTCTGTACCTCTCAAGTACCTCAGCCAATGGGGAAAGAGAGAGGGAAAATGCGGTCGGGAAATTAGGATAAAAAGGAGGCTGCGTCCTCCAAAAATTTGAGAGTCTCCAGGGGAATGCCTCATGGCCTTTCCCTTTATTCAAATAAAGTAATGGGACTCCTCTGTCTCCTTTTTGGACATAAACCTCTGGTGTTGGTGGATTAATTTTCCTGACAAAATAAAAAGTGATTCTCTCTCAGCAGTGACAGCTGAAAACTGGATATATAGTAGAGTAACTTTATGAAATTGCATTTTCTGCTCTCTGACAGTGTTCCTCTTCAGGCCAGGCCACTAACACAAGTCTCTGCTAAGTCTAAACTAAATTGTGTCCCCTCCTGATTTAACAAGGTCCTTTACAAAGCTGTTTGAGCTGCATGACTGCGAGCTGCTCTCTACTCTTGGAAATTGTACCCTAATCACCCGTAAAAGCAGCTTTGCTGCTCCACAAACAGACATCAGAACAACCCTTTCCAGTGGGAAGCTCTTTCCTAGATTCTCAAGGGAACGTAGTGTGCGAATCTTGGCTTCATTTTGTGGTTTTTGAGCAAATAACCCGTGATGCCAAACACACAATCCTTGCAGTAGCTCTGAGCTCAGGGCAGGTTCACTGCAAGCCCCACGCTGGAGTGGGTTTTGATGCTTCTGTGGCTCAGGGAGAGCCCTGCATTCCCAGGGAAATTCCTGGAGCTGGGAAGTGGAACCTGGCTAGAGAGGCTCCCTTGCCAAGCCCCAAAGCAGCACCGGCACCAAAGTGAAGTCACCAGTTTGCCTTAAACCTCCTGGTGTTGCCAATATCTCCATCTCCTCCTTCACGTCTTTACAGGTCCCTCTCAGTACTCGAAAGCGAAATTGCCAAACTGCCCCGAGCAACCCAGAGCCTGTTACACACCTGTCAAACATTCTGTCCGTGCCATCCGTGAGCCTTCATCCAGAGGTTCTCCAAGGACCATCTCCCAGCAGGAGAGTCCAGCCCCAGTCCTTCCAGCACTGCGGGTGTCTCCAGCAGGATGGAATCAGCCCCTGTCTCCTCCTCTGGGCTACACCCCACCCGCTCATTCACTACTTGCAGTCATGCAAGTGATGAGAACATCTGTGGCACAGACTTAAATAATATCAACCTACTGATTTTTCAAGTCAGACCAACAGGAATCTGATTTAAACTCTGGAATGAATTTGTAAGTAATTGGCTTAGCCTCCCTAAAGCCAGTGTCCTCATGTGGATAATATCCATCACTTCAGCCTGAGCTTTTGGAATGGGCTTATACAAATTTTTGTCCCTATGCAAATGGCAGCATTAACTCTGAATTGCCTGGCTTTGCTAGCTTAGATCAGATTCAAAATTATTTTATGCAGGATTTTGACATTTATATTCCTTAATGCCTCTGACCCTCTTGTCTGCCAGGCAGCTGTTGCTCTGGGGGCTCTCCTTTCTGACATCAGCTATTATGCCTTTAAAAGTGCAAATAAATAAAACTGTAAATTAAAAGAGTGAAGAGGAAACATGTGCAGAGGGCTGTTTAAAATTTATTTTTTTTTATTCATCAAAGGCAGCTGAGCCCCTCTATGCTTCCATGTTGTGCTTTGCATTTGTTCCAGCAGGAGGATAATGAGAACTGGAAAACACCAATGTTCATTATTTTAGCATATCCCCAAATGCGTGTATTGGTTCACTGGGAGAGAAAAAGGAGATGGCCTTTACACTGCACTTAATTCACTTCTAAATCTGCCCAGGCCTCATTCTGAAATCTAATCTCCAACATCTGTTTCAAAAGTTTCCACAATTAACAATTCCACAAAAGTCCTCTTCTCTCTCTCTCTTCCCTTTCTCCCTCTCCCTCTCTCTTCCCTTTTTCTCACACAGTTTCATCTCTATGAAAATATTCTCACCAAAGCTTGACCTCTGGGGTTAATTCAACATGTAATTAAGACTCAGATTAAACACAAGAAGGCAAATTTTCCTTTGGTCTCAGGTTTAACCAGGGCTGTCCTGAGCCAGGATGGGTATAGATACTCAATTAGAAAAACAAATTTAAAAATATTCTGTTAACTTGTGCTGCTTGATAGAGAAATTTTTATATCAGAATGTCTGAATTTCAGTTGTTTTCTTACATCATCTCCAGTTTTGTACATGAAAAATCACACAAAGTGGCAGCAGACATTTAAATTGTTTGGGACAGGCTTATTGTCTTAGTTGCACTGAAGAAATATATTAGTGCACAATTAAAATGGCCACTGCTTTCAGCTTGTTTAATTATAATCTCTACCATATGACCTCCCTCTTGGAAGATGCAGCTCCTTTTTGTGTGTTTGTAGGAAAGTATTTTACAGCTGAGTGCATCTAATACTGGAGAAAATACTAATTTCCAACTGGAATACCTGTGAAGGATTGTGAGATGGGAGAAACTCAGATTTGCAGCATTATGACACAAAAGTGCAATATATTAAAGATGGCAGATTTAGCAACTTTGACTCTGGATATTTAAATTTAGATGTTGTCCAGGGGTCTGGAATCTCATCAGCTGCTGGTCCTGGGCTGCAATAGGACCAAGGATGCTCCTCTGTCCTATTGAAGCTGTCAAGCACAGCTTCCAGGCAGAGGGACTGTAGGAAACTGCACTTCTCTTGCCCAACATTAAATCCCTTTTGCACAAGCCCCTCTTGCACTGTTGTGGCCTGTAAACCCATCTGCGAGTCCAAACAATGCTGCTTTCATCTCCACAATAATCCCTTGGCCCCAGGCTTCGGGAACACAAATATTTGTTAAAACACCTCATTCAAAGCACCACTTGTGAACATGATAACTGTGTTTTGACTGCCCTTCTGTCCGTGTTTTATGTTCTGAGAGGGAATATCGGGCATGAGGGAATGTTTGGAGCTGTTTTGCTAGGAAAGCATGGGACAGATCACCATGGAAGGGACATCCAGCAGGTGCAGTCTCCTGGGCTGTTCTCCTGCCTCCACATGTTGTAACAGAGAGCTCTGCTTGTGCAGAACAGGGCAAAATGCAAATATTTGAGCTGAATGAGGGCTGTTGCTGAATGCTCTCTTACACTCCCGTTGTAGCCTGGACACGTCCGAGGGATCTGCCTGCCAGGAGATCCCTTTGCTGTGTTTGGGTGACCTTTGCTAGGGATACAACTTCACCTAATTACACCCCCTGTGCCTCGAGGGCTCGGCAGCCAGTGGCCACATCCCAAAGGACGGATCTGTGCTCCAAGTGGTGCTCGGCAGGCAGGTCTGCCCCTGCAGGGGCTGAGCAGCCTCCCAGCTGGATGAGCCGGGATAACGCCGGGCTGTGGGAGCAGAGCTGGGCGAGCAATTTCACAGGGAGCTGGCGAGCGCAGCCCAGTCGGAACTCTGGGATTGCCTGCTGAGCAGCCGGGGTTATCCCTCTGAAGATGCCTTTCTGAATTTCTCCAGGAGTATTTTCTTCTCCATGCCCTACCTTAGATAGTGGGTTAAGATATTTTGTCTAAAATATCCCTATTTGTCCCACAAAATTCAACAAATCACATGACTTTGCATCTGCTGACCCACTTGTGATGTGAAAATGATAAAAACAAAGGTCTTGTTGCTGAAACACACCCAGTGTTTGGAGATGTTGATTTGAATGAGTTTTGGGGTTTTGTCTCATTTACTGGTAGGACAATTTCAAGCAGTAAATCACATTATTATTTTAACAGCGCCAGAGGAAAAAGAGCCACCCCACATTTTCTAGTTACACCATTTGCAGTGCTCAGCCAGCACAGATAATACAATTTCACATCTCATCAGCCTGTCAGGCTCCAGGATAACTCCTCTCTTCAAATCCAAGTTATTTTCTAACCTAGATAGTGAATAAAATATACATGCATATATATATATACACAAATAAATAGTTATTTATTTTATTTATAAATACTCTTAACTATGTATAAAACCAGAAAGGGATTGGCTGCCTCCTGAATAACGTTAGGAATAAAATATTCCCCAGCATTTCTGCACGTCAAAGCAATGCTCAATGAAGTGTGACGTGATGAGAATTCTCTGCGATTCAGAGGGGCCAGGACTTTATCCATGGAAGAAAACGGGAACTATTTCTGCAGAGACAAAGTCCAAACATTGGCAAAGAAGTTTTAATAGATTTTTACATGACACAAAGCCAAAAGTATCCAGAAATGACTGATGTCTCAAATTCCATGGCAGAAATCCGATGGAGCCCAACAGAAGATTTTCTCTTGACTGCAGTGGTGATGAGATCAGGCATGAGGGAGCAAAAATCAGTTTTTGATGCTCAGTATCCACTTTAACATAATGAAACGTGCTACTGACAGCATTAGAACAGCTCATTCACTCAGTGCTTCTTGGAAAAGCAGCATCAGGAGAAAATTAGAAAGGGAAACTCCCCAGGAGCTGGTAAGGGAAACCTCTGACTGCTCATGAATGGCTCTGGATTTTGACTGCTCCTTTCCCACCAGACTGAGACAAAACTGCTGCTTTTGTACATATTTTGTTGGTTCTAAACACGACTGACAGCACTGCTCCCTCTGCAAGCTGTTATTACAACCAGTGGCATCAGTTTAGTTGCACTCCATTTTCTGAAATAGCTGAGTTAGTGGTTAAGTGATAAAATACAAAACTACCTCTTTTAAGGTGGTGTGTGACATTATGGGGAGAGTTTTCCAAACCTCTTCACTAACACAGGTAATTAAGCCTTTTGCTTAACATTTTCCTCAGATTCCAAGCTCTTTCTGCTCCACGGACTGGTTTTAGTCCAGTGAAATAAAGACACTCCATTTCCAAAATTTATAGGGTTCATTTATTACCTCTAGTAACATATTATACTGTATAAATACTCTATCCTTGTTATATGTCCTTTTAAAAAAGCGATAACTTAGAAGATCACATTAGACAAGAAGTATAAAAATAAATACGCTCATTATATGCATTTGTTACAAATTATAACCCTTCCCAGAAGGGAGAGAAATATAAAATACTTATGAAGTATATAAAATCTATAGTAATATATTTTACTATATACATATGGAAAGCCATATTCTCTCATGGTCTATGGACTGGCACAATCTTCAATGACGTGAATGCTGGCGTTTTGCTGTGGATGGACCTGCTATCCCCCAGCTTTGCCTTCCCACCTCATCAGTGATTTAGCTCTACAAACCCAGCAGAGGCCACAGAGGACATTCCCATTCATAATGGGATTGGTTCTTTTTTCTTTTTAACTCAAATAATACCCATTGGCTGGGGAAGGGCCAAAGGTTTGAGTGTGAAAGCACAACTGGAATGCTCACACACTCCATGAATCTGTTTGGCAGGAAGGTAGGACCAAGCTGGAATCAGAAAAGCCAGTGGAAGGTATGCAGAAGGCACAAAGAGCAACTACTCAGACTCAGATTTCCACTTTTCCAAGCCTCTGGATTACACATGTCACCACAATGGCACTGGAGTGGCTGAGAGAAATGGACAGGCACATTGGGATGACATAAAGGTACTTCAAAAACACATGAAATTCTAGTGATCTGTGGAGTTGATATTTGTTGGTGGTATTTCTTACTCTTGACAGGTAGAGAATATGGCTTTATTTTTATATAAAACTATTCTCTGAAACAATAGCAGCCATGAATGACATAGTTAAAGCTCCTTTTCCAATCTTGTTTTTTGCCCTTTGTGAGGTAGGTAAGCCCTGACCAATTATTTTAAGCTATCTTTTTCCCTCCCCTTCCTACATATGGAGATTTAATCAGTACCACAAGATAAATCCAAAAGAAGGGAGAAATAACCAAACCAAAAAATGTTTGCTTAAATGTGTCTCACTGCTCACGTTTGGCTTAATTTACAACAGACTTAAAAAAAGGCAACTGTGATGCCTTTGGGCCTTATCTGCTGAAGACAAATGAGTGACATGGGTCTGCTATCCCATCCAACTTTCACTTGGCAGGAGATTTTTGGGATGCAAAGCCAACTCAAGCTGTTCGCACTGTCCCACCTCAACGGATCCTCACCACGAATTTTTTTACGCAAAAACACAGGCGCTGCCTCTAGCCCTCTTTTGTGTTTTTCAGTGCACTGGTCTGAAGGAAAAAATAAAATAACAAAAAAAACCCCAAACATTTTAGCTTTCCCAAGTCGTCCTATCTAGCTGCAGTCCGTGGCGTTGCAGAAGTCTATCAGGTGCTTGGGTTTCTTGGAGGGCTCACAGCTTTCTTGGGGCAGCACGCTGCCGTCGGAAGACACACATTTCAACAACCTCTTCTTGAAGCCTTTCCCACACGTCTTGGAGCAGGGGGACCAGTCCCCCAGCTGCCACTGCGGGCAGGGCACGTCGGCGCAGGGCCGCAGGTTGCTGGGCTTCAGCTCGCGGGCGCAGTCGGCGGCCGGCCGGCCCCGCGGGTCCCGGCACTCCACCGCCCGCCGCTGCCAGCCCGAGCCGCACGACTTGGAGCACTCGCCCCACTCCTCGATCACCCACTCCGAGGAGATGATCTCCCTGATGGCGTTGAAGGATTCCTTCTTCCTGCCGGGCGCCTTGTCCGCGCCGGGCTGCGCCGGCTTCTTCACGAAATAGGTGAACTTGATCTTGGGCTGCGGCAGGTCCCCCACCGTCAGCACCTGGATGGTCAGGGGCTCCTTCAGGGGGCTGAAGCTGCGGATGCGCTCCAGGGCGGCCGAGGAGCCGCTGTACCGCAGCACGCTGCCCTTGTAGGTGATGTCCTGCTCCAGCGTGGACAGGGTGTAGTCGCCGTTGAGGACGTAGGTGCCGTCGGCGGCTTTGATGGCCAGGAAGCTGCCGTCGTGCCTCGCGCCCCGGTGGTTCCGCTGCTTCACCTCGATGTTGGTCGCCCCCGCCGGGATGGTGACCACGTCATGGTAGCCAGGTCTGCCCGGGAGAAAAGAGAAACACTGAGTGCTCTGCTCTTCCATGGGAAGGGGAGAAAAAGCCTCTCAGCACAAGACTAAACTTCGTGTGAAGTCGAGGCATTTAGCTCATCAATGGATGAATCCCGCATTGGCAGAGGGGCTTTGTTTTGCTGGGATCTCCCTGCAAGTCATCCCCAGTGATGCATGAGATACATCGACTCTCAGTTCTAACGGAAGTCAGGCAACATCCCACTGGAAAGCCAGAGCTTCCACCCACAAGGACACGGTGAAGCAGCAGCCCTGCACTCACTTGGCTCTAACGAGGGTGCCAGACACCTTCTTGCAGGTGGAGCCGTTGCCCCCGCAGATGCCGCACTTGTCGAACTTCTTGTTGGAGCCGATGGTGCGGTCACAGCCGGCCTTCACACACTGCCCCTGCACGCACACGGACGTGGAGTCGGGGCTGCACGGGGTGCCGTCCACCACCTTGGGGACACAAGGAGCCTGGTTAGAACGCGCACGGTGCTCTGAAACGGCGCAGCACAAAATATGGACAGGTGGAAAACCCGCAGCCCCTGTCGTTTTCAGGCTTTTTCAAACTAAAAACCAAAGCAGCCCACAGGCAGTTCGAGGTATGTGGTGCTACTTCATCTCACTTGCAAAAATGATGCCATGGTGAGAGGAGAAAACAAACTATTTCAGTTTTTATTAATACTTCCCTCAAAAAAACCTACAAAACTGTCTTACTGATTTCATATAAAAAAAGCCCCATTGCTTTCTAGTGTCACTAGAAGGCAGCTATGTCCTCAAAGCACACTGCCAGCACTGCTTTTAATGCTGTTCAGCAAATCCTTTATTTCTAGGAGTGCTGTTCCACAAAAACCCTCTGTGTCATCGCCCTGGTAGTTCCTGGCTCTCACCATCTGATGACAGCGAATTCAAGTAGCTATGCAAGATGAACATTTTTCCTCGTGTTTATTTTAAGCTGTCAGCATATTAGTAACTAGTATGAGAAAGCACCAATGTTCTGGCAAAGATCCCTCAGAGTTTTCCAAACCTATCTCAATGCAATCAGACTGGTGGAAGGAGAATGAAGGAAACCAGGCTGGAGTGGGTAGAGGAGGTGGAAGGATTGTGCCAGATCACTTAAAGCATGCTTGCAATGATCCAGCTGTACATGGAGGAATAATCCAGCTTAAATATGAGAAAGACATAATTGCAGATTTCTACACTGCCTGACTCTTCACACAGAGAAAATAAAAATCCTCCTCATGATCAGCTGGAAGAGGTGCAGTTTTGAAATACCTTTGGCTGTAGAACAAAGAAGTATCCTGTTCCTTTGGCTCGGCATACCAGCTTGCATCTGTCCTTTGGAGACACACCAGCAAACTTGGGTGTCCACTCCACTGCAGGTCCACTTCCAAAGGGGGACTTGGAAAACTCGTTGTGCTTTTCACACTGTTCCTCCCTGAACGTTTTGCCTGCAGGCAGAGAAAAGACAGGTGGGCATGAGGTCATCTCCTCCACAACACACCAATCCCTGGCCTCAAAAACGGGGAAAAATTACCATTGTTGTCCGGGCAGTCCTCGATGTTACAGGACCTGTACTGCACTCGCTTCCCTTCGCAGTATTTGCCCCCGTTCCTCGGGATGGGGTTGTCACATTCCCTGAAGGAATACTGCACTCCCCCGCCGCAGCTCCGGGAGCACTCGCCCCACGCCCCCCAGGACCCCCAGCTCCCATGCACTGGCGTCTGGAACGACAACGAAAGCAAGACACAAGTTCATACAGGAAAATCCATACAAAACCACACCACAAAAACCATCACCGTGCTCATTTTGACCCGAACTCATTAAAAAACCTGCCCTAAGTTTGTTTATTAGCATCGAATCAAGCCCTTCTAACAGAACCCTCCCACCGCAGCATTCTCCATGCGGCTCTGCAACCCAAGCTGCACCGCCTTTCTTTTTTCACTACTTACATCATAATGCTTCTTCTCAGTCTTATTCACACACTTGCCATTCATGCACCACTTCCCTTCCCCGCAGCTGGTGCCGTCTGCCCAGGGGAAGTGTTTGGTTTGGCACACGAGCAGCCCTCCGGAGGTGCCGGTGCACCACAGCGTCGTGCACGTACTGGCTGCGTCGGGGCAGTGCTTGGACTCATCTCCAAACGTGAACTGGCACTGCCTGTTGGCATCGTACAGCGTGCCAGGCAAGTCAGAAGGGAGCTGGATGGGCCTGTGGGGCTTGTCCAACAAACATTCCCCTGAAAAAGTTGAGAAAAAAAGGGAAAAAAAAAAGTCAGATGATGCTGTGGGATCAGTTTTAAAAGGGAACTGCATTTGCTTTTTAACAGAAGCCCTTGAGCCCATTTGTGGCACCATTTTTGTAAAAATAAGGCTCTTCTAAACTCACTGGCAGCGTGCAAAAGGTTAAGTCTATACTGAAGCACTCTTGTTAAAAGAAGCAGAAAAAAAAAAAAAGCAAAGCAGTAAAGCACAAGAGCTCAAACGCCACATGAATGGAAAGCTTAATAACCTTACCATGACCGTTGTCCAAGAATGTTGTAATCATGTAGGCACTGCATGGAGACCAGGGCTGGCTGCGGTCCAGGTTGGAGAGCATGGATGCCATCATGTGGAAATCCCGGCTCATTCCATTGATGCCAGCACACTGCTTTGCATCGTCATGAGGCATGTTAAACACGTGGCCTTCGAGAAAAGGAGAAAAGGAAAGTCTGTGACTTTAGGAAGTCTGTCCTATGCATTACCAACAGTATTTTATATATTGCTCTAGAGCTGCTCATAGCCCGGTCTGTAATTAATAACCCGAATCTGAACGCTCCCAGATTTCAAGCAGATGGCACTGGATCTTCTCTCCCTTTTTTTTTTTCCTGCAGGCACACGCACGGCTCTTGCAGACAATGCCGAGCAGGCCGGATTTGCTTTCCAGAGTCCAACCCTGCTCCAAGACAGGGCTTTGCCTCCTCCCGACTGCTCCGGGGAGGTGCAGGCTGGGCTTTACGGCATCAAGCTGGCTTCAATTAATTCCAGGGAACGGGTTTGCAAAGTTTCAAGTACCTAATTCGTGGGCTGTTGTGAAGGCAGCCTGCAAACCATCGTCTTCTATGATAGAGCAACTGCGGTTTAGATCACAAACTGTTCCCACATCAGCCATCCCAAGAGTATCACATGTCTTGGCACCGCACAGGTCCTGTAAAAAAAGGCAGTTTCATTATTAATCAGATCAGAGACTTAACCTTGGCAAGAGCCATCCAGCCCTGGCAGTTTGCCTTTACTTATGGAAAGAGCATAAATATTCAGCACTTCAATGGGTATGATGGCAAAAATCTGTCTCTGGAACATAGGCGAGGGTTACACGTAGAAATAAAATGCATAATTTCCATCTGAAATCTGCTAAAAATATATGGGGCAGGAACACAGCGCACAAACTGTGAGCTTCACCAGACATGGTGCAAACAGCAAAAAAAAAAATCAACAAAATAAAAAGCAGCTCGTCTAATTTTTAGCCTGCTTCGCTGCAGCTGTGGTGACACACGACTGTCTCTGGACACTTTTTCGGAGGTCTCCTGGCAGAGAGGGGCCTCCCAAGGTAGGGAGCAGTGGGCGTGGGGCTGGACGTGACCTCGGTGTCCCTCACCTGCCTGGTGAAGAGGATGGCCGTGTCGTAGTGCTCGGCGTGCCGGTCGCTGGGCGGGTTGTGCTGCTTCTGCCAGCTGCAGAAGTTCCTCAGAGTCAGGGCGGCGTTGGAGGAGATATCCGGGCCCTTGCGCTCCTCGTAAATGACCATGATCTTCACCACCACGAGGCTGATGGAGTTGCGGATGCTGGGGTGCTTGTACAGCTTGGCGGCCACGGAGAGCAGGGTCAGCAGGTAGTGCTTCAGCCCGCTGCCGTGGAACTCGGCCATGGACTGGTCGGCCACCAGCATGGTCTCCACGTAGCGGGGGCTGGACACGAACCTCTTCTTCCTCCTGCTTCTCGTTTCTGCGTTAAAAGAGAGAGGGAGGAAAAGCGCAGGTGAGCACAGCAAGAGAGCACCGTTTAGAAGCCCAAACCCAAGATGTGCACACAAGGTTTGTGCCCCCGCCCACAAGCCCCGGCGATCCCGCACCCAGGTGGGCGCCTCGGGATGGGATGCGGGGCAAGCAGCGGCCGGGCATCCCCGCCAGACTCCCCTCTCCTCCCCGTGCCCGCGGAGGCCCGCGCGGCGTCCCCACGGTACCTGCGGGCTCGGCGGGCTCCGGCCCCTCCGCCGCGGCCCCCGCCTCGGCCA
>VWPU01007287.1:0-27306 GCA_013398955.1 Callaeas wilsoni
AAATGGGGAAAA
This sequence comes from Callaeas wilsoni, assembly GCA_013398955.1. Taxonomy (NCBI): domain Eukaryota; kingdom Metazoa; phylum Chordata; class Aves; order Passeriformes; family Callaeidae; genus Callaeas; species Callaeas wilsoni. Next base: position 13 of record VWPU01007287.1, read on the forward strand.
CATATTTGAAAGTTATTTTCAGGCAAAGGTGATTGGCTCCAGTCTTTCAAATCTTTTTCAATTCCTGACATAAAAGACACCTGGTCTTCAATGCAACTTGAAGCCTGTCTATGCTCAATTTAAACTTTTAATGTGCATTCTGTTTTGTTTTCCTAAGCAGAAATCTTCAATTAATTTGAACTTCTTTTCCTCCTATGATTACAATTCACTGCTGTCCGTAACACAGTATCCTGTTTACCTCTCCAGTCCATTACAGATTATGGTATTAACCTGCCAGCAAACATGGTTAGCTGAACAAGCCAATTTTATATCTCAGAACAGCACAATGTGATGTCCAAATGAGACACCAGTCCCTGAACTCAGGCTACATATAACCTCTGTGAAGTGGTTTTGCTTTAAGCATGCAGTGACAGTATACCTTCATTAGCAGTCATAACTAAAAGAGCCAAAAAAAGAAGAAAAAAATCATTTTTATATATCCACAAATGCATGCAGCTTGCATAGAAAATTTTACGGCAAGATTTACTTACAAGTTCTTTTTTTTTCATGCATTCCAGCAGTGTCTGAAACAAATGAACTGCTTCACTTTGACCAAAGTTAAATGTCTTTTTGATGGTTGAAATGATTTCAGGCTCAGCACCCTCAGGAACATTCCTGAGATGGAAACGAACAGGAAAACAATTGTTTTTGATGAACAGTAAGAACAACAACGCATTTAATTAGTTTCAACATGTCCATTCAAAGTCCTGCTATCTATAAGCTCATTACTGTTGCTGTGGCAAAACCTTGGGTAACCTTTAGAAAGATCTATAGGTTACTTAATCTTCAATTCTCTACTACTGCCTCCTAAAAGTAACACAACTCTCTCTCCCTTTCCTTCCCATATTGAGTTCTGAGATATTCTCAACCGAATGATTTTGACACAAAATACTAAGCAGTCACTCTTCTGAGTTAAGACCCATTTGTGATCTTACCCTGGACTAAGCTGTTTGGTTTACAGCTACATTAGATCCCTCTCTCCTGAGGTTCTGAGACAGTCCCTGCAACAAGGACTCAGTGTGTTTAAGGATTTATGCAAGCCTGACAGCTAACTAGAAATCACCAAGTATTGTGGAGCCCAAGCACAACCCTTTTATTATTTGAAGCTACACTCTAAACAGTCAAGTGTCCTCTGCACTTCACAGAAAAAGCTCTTGTACAGATTCATGAAGAAATGGTCTCAAAACTCATTTATGGCTAACAGACATACAGAGATGCCATGGATCTGTACATCTTGTCATTTATCTGTGTATGACAAGAGCTGCCACAATCCTGTGCCGTGTGCTCTGGGATGACCCACGGTGGTCCCTCCCACCTGGCCCATTCTGTGCTTCTGTGACAGGCTGGCACAGCTGGCACTCACCCCCCCTCCTCTGTTTGCTTGTGAACATAGGCCAGGATGTCTGCAGCTCTACCAGTTCCTTCACACACAACCACGGGCACCGGAGGGCTCTCCTGAAGGAAGTCTAAAACTGTGAGGATGACGTTGGGGCCACCTTCAAACACGAGTGCCACCACAGGCACACCTTGGCCAATTCCTGTAAAATGACAAATAAATAATAAACCCAGACAATGCTGTAGGTGTATAGTGAATGCTAAGGTCAGTTTCAATTATTTAATAAATCAAGTTTGTCCTTTCTATTGAATCAACATTTAAATGCTGCCTGCCAGACATTAATTGTTGGTAAGGCACGGTTTCAAGCACTTTATATTCTGGGCTGGGACACAAGCACTGCCAAGCTGGTAAATACAACAGGACACAGCCCACAATACAGAAGAGATTCTTCATAGAAATATTCATGAACTAATGCAGAAAACTGAAGAATTTTCCTTTGTGGAACTCCTCTTTTAACTTTCCCCAAATAGTTTTCCAAGGTGACAACACATACACAGTTTGAACACAGGTACATGGAAACCCTCTACTGATGGGAAATACTGCAAAAGCATTGCTGTAAGGGTCAAAATACATGTGTTGCTCCACAAGTAGGAAAACACCAAACTGCAAACTGTGAAACTGCAAGTGATCCATGTCAAAACCATTAATCAATCAGACCAATATGGTCTGATAACACACCAAGAGCTGAAGTGACTTATATTTGCTTTATCAAAGTAAATAGACAACTTTATTCAGACAAGATTCCTCTGTGGTCACAGAGAAATCATAAATCTACCAGCAATAACTAGGGTCCAGAGCAGCTGCTGAAATTTGCAATTTCAGACTTGAAACATAAACAAAAGATTTCATTTTTCTACTTTGACATTCAGATGTTTAATGCAAACACCTTTTTCATTAAGCCATAGTCACAGCCCTCAGGCACCAGAATTACTCACTTGCATGGATCCGTTGCAAATTAATAGTTTTTTCCAGTTCTCTTCGCAGTTTAACTTCTGCTCCATACTTTCCAACTGTTCCATCATCCACCAGAATGAAATGGGAATGGAGGTTATTTAGGACGTTTAGTTTACTTAATGGATTTAACAAGGTCTGATATGGAGCAACCACCTAAATGTAAGCACACAACAATGTCTTTTACCTGCAAAGATTCACACTCGTTTCTGTGAAACTTAACTAGACACAAGAACTGGTGACTCAACAAGAAGCACTGACATATAAGCATGCCTTGGATCAGGATACACCAACAGCTGCAGCTCTCAACTTTGTGCAGGGAAGCAGATAATTATATCACTAAAGGATGCTGTTCTGAAGGGTAACAGAGAAAAGATCCTTTGAAAAGGTGTCTTTGGGGAAAATTTGTGACTTCTCTGGCAAACAGTAGCACTGAAGCCTCCACATTGAAATTTTTCAACTTATTATCCTCTCTAAATGTGAATTCTCTGTAATACTCTGGCATTTTTGTTATTTGATTCAATAATATCTGGTCGGGGGGAAGGATTGTACTTAAGAACAAGCTCCTCCTGCAGCACATTTGCATTTTGCAACTTGTTTACAGTAACGATCTTGCATAAGTCACAGATGTCAGTGTATCTTCACAGTAAAGCAAGTATTTCAATGATGCAAAGCAAGGGAAAAACATGCTTGAGCAGATGTGTCAAAAGTAAATGAGGTAAATCGTTATTTCAGTTAGGTAATTCATCCTTACATCTCTTCCAACAAGGTCGTTTCTGTTTTCAATCACTCCCCACGGAGCAATCCCAATAGTGCAAATCTTTCGAGATGATCTGGAAGCGTGTTCTCTTAGAGCATCACCAACATGTTTTGCAACACCTGTTCGTGCATAAAAACATTCCAATGCATTGAATGCCACATCTTACTGCGAATACAAATATTTGCTTAGGTAATTGGACCTTTAACTGTCTTATTTAGATAACCAGGCCTTTAAGGATCTGGAAACTTACTGACACACTACCAAAGAAAAAGCACCATGCTACACCTACTAGGAGGAAACAAAGTCATTCAAGGAAACAAATATTAGCTAGCAAGAACTAAAGAGTTTCCAGCACATTACTGTACTGCTTTTTAATCACATTAAGCTTTTCCTTGTTTCAAAAACAAAACCCAGAAAACAAACAACCAAACAAAACAAAGCCCAAAACCCAACTCCTCCATATGCTATTTCTCTTTTCAAGACAAAAGAGCAGCCCACTTTCAAATAAACATGTTCAAAATGTATTATTTTAATTTCATTTGACCAAACTCATTCAAATTTACTTTGTTTTAGGATGAAGCAATGCATCCATCCATTAAATCTTCTGGCTCTTATAAAACTGCAATCCAGGTAATCATGCACCTTCTTTGGTAGTGCCTTACCTGTGTTCACTCCTCCAGTTATAATCCAGGCTCCTGTGGTTACTGCAGCTTTGATAAGACCTTTGCCAAGCAACTGTTTGATGCGTGGGTGAAGTTCAAATTTCTGCATGCCCCCATGTACAGATATAACAAGCTTTGGCAACTCCATCTGCCATTCTTTAAGCATAAGTTGCAGAATAGCTTCAGGCTTAGTGTCATATGACAATCGCACATACTGCAGGCACAAGAGCAGAGTTAAAAGGTTCAAACGTGTAAAAAGAAGAACCAGGACGTATTTCAGGATAGATTACCCTACTCCTGGCTATGGAAACTGTAATTCACTTTCTCAAAACACAGCAGATGCAATAAATGAACAAGCTTCTTTTATATCCTCTGTAGTCCAGACGAGACCATTTTGAAAGCAAATTTTGGAGAGGAAACAACTACAGAAAGATCACAGTATCCCATCCTACTGGCACAGTGACCTAGAAAATGACTCTATGAAAGCACTGGATGATCTCTGAATTAGATGAAATTCAGAAGTATCTATAAAAGCTCTGCTATCTGCTGGGAGAGGCTTTTGTTTGCCCTGTAAAGAGTTTTACAATTGCTTGGGTTTCCTTTCGTGTTCCTGGTGGGAAGGAAACCTACATTTTTCAATAGAAAACTTCAAAACTGGCAGCTTTTTAACACTTATGTTTAACAGCATAAGATTAAGTAGATGGTTGATCAGCTACAATGCTGCCACATTTTCAGTATGAGCTATTGAACAGAGGAGGGGACAGTAGGCACAAATTGAACCCTTCATGAATCAAGCTCTAAATAAAAAAACATCACTACTCCATTAAACTGGTTTGAGCAACCTCACTTGCACTCTGCAGAAGGCAGCAGAAATGAGTGTGGGCAGCCTGGTGTCTCTGTGCTCCTCGAAAAGGGCTCACAGCCATTTTAAGCTACACTAAGTACACAGGAACCCAGACACTGCTATTATGAACATGGAAGGACCGTGCCAAGGGCCCTTCTCTCCACAGAGATGATCTGACCTGGGGCACTGGACTGTCCTTGGGGGTTCTGCCAGCTGCATAAGAACACAGCTCCCTCAACCAAGCACTTCAGTTCAACCACAGGAGTCACGCTGTACAAGAACTCCCTACAGCCTGTAACTGCTTAAGCTTTAAATAATTTCTACCACAACTAAAAATCTTTTACAAATGAAGATTAGAAAGAATTCAAATCACAACAAAAACACTGGAATAGAAGAGGGCACTGGTTTGTCATAATAGAGATGTTAATATTTTCAGCCTTCAATTTCAGAAGTTTAATGAAGCATTCCGCACCAACATGGTTAAAGTAAGAAAAAAAAAGAAACAACAAAACATCATACATGCCTTAGCCCTGTAAGAATGAGAGCCACCTTGAAAGTTGATGACACCATAAGCATCAGTAGAGGTCTGTTCTGTGTGTTTTTCCACTGACCATTCTTCTATTTCCTGATTATAGTTTTCACCCAGCTTCACATCGGAGTATTTCATAGCCAGGCTGGCAGTGAAACACGCATGTTGTCTGACCAAGCGGCCACAGCAGCACCTGCACGCAGCCAGATCATGGAGAATGCTTCAATAAATATACTGGTGTAACACAAAAGAACTTCTAATCCATTGCTGTTATTGATAAAGGATTTTCAAAGCAAAGATTCTAGACATTAGATGGACCTCTTTTCCAGAGCAAGCCTTGCTGCCATAAATATTTACAGCAACACTCAATTACAATACATATGACTATGCAAAATACTGAAGCTCACTAAGGTAGCAAAGCTGGAGGCCAGGAGAAATTGCTTCTTTGAAGCCAAGTAATTTATATAGCATTTATAAATCCATGACCTACTTATTGCAGACAGTTCTTTAAACATCAGCTATATTTATTTTACATCTAACCTTTCACCAACTTGTCATTCATAATATTAATCAAAACTTTTGAAAACCCTATTATGAAAGCGCTTATTTAATGAGAAAATATTCTTAAATATTGTAACTACAAAGACCTTTTACCTGACAAGTTGCTGACAAATCTGACATCCTGGAAGGCATCTGTAAGAAATATTTAAAGAGATGACTAAACTTCACACATAATTCACACACAACAGTGAGCAATTCACCAACAACCATAGGCCATTCTTAGAAACTGAAGGACAAAATGTGGTGGGAAAGTTGTAAAGTCCATTGTAAGCTACAAATAGGTTAAACTGAAAGGGCAAGTGTTGAAGACCATTCTGTTCCTTGTTAAATGCTCTGGAAATTTTAACAGCTTCCTAATTACTTTGTTTGCATTTGCAAATTTTCCATGTGCTGCAATTGTGGCTATAAATTCTAAAAGCTTCTCATGTCACATGGTTTCAAGGAATGTGGTGAATTATTTACAATAATTTGAAAATTCTACAGTGTTTAGTTTTCTGTTTAAAAACAGATTTCTTAAATGAAAAATAGTAACCTGCCCAGTGTAACAAAAGAGATTAAGTGTTTTTTAAGGAAAAGAGTGACAGTTTTCTCAACCTCAGGAGAAAAGGTTTCTCAGCTGCTCTCACATACATGAAGCTTAAGGGAAAAAAAAAAAGGTGACCTGAAATCCATAATTGCAATAGTAACGTTTTGGGGAGACAAAACTGCCTTGAAAATACCAATTTTACATCTCTTTTCAATCTGACTTTATTTTATCTGTGACACAAATGTCACGACTATGCACGTCAAACTCAATCATTGTAGGAACTCTTAAATTATACCTGTCACACTTGGTGAAAGTCAACTAGCTGTATACTGGAGTTATCACTAACTTGCTTGATTTCACACCTCTAATTTAAGATACGGTAAAAACAGCATCTGAGATATGCAAAATATTCTTAGCCTCAGCCTCCCCTCTAGAAACATATTTCCCCATTTTTCAGCCTAATTTTTTTTTCCTTTAAGAACTTGAGGATGAAAAATTATTACACACCACACGAAATCTGAACAGTTCTCATTTATCTGTTTTCCCTGGAAGCAAGTATTTCTTCAGTCTTTTTTTGTAATTTTTTCCCCACCCCAATTCTTGGTTTTCTTTATTCTTCTATGAATTCTTCACCCCTTTTTCCTGCACTGTCAGGTTTATTTTCACACTTCGCCCTACACTTACAATGATGTTTTTTAAATTCCAGTAAAGGATCTCTGTGAGACTTTCTGACTTCAGAAATTTTTTTTCACACCCCCCTCACTGTAAACAGATCACAGACACCAGTAGGAGGACTGGTAAGAAGCAGCAAAGGAAAGAGGGAAACTTTTTTTTGAGATTTCTGCAATGCCAAAGTACTTTCAGAAAAAGAAAATCAGATTCACAGAGCAACAAGGTCCAGTTATGAAAGCACGAACCCAAGACAGTATTTCATAAAAAAAACCACTCCAACACTCATGAGAATACTGACTTTTTTAATATTAAAGAGCAGCAATGAGTTCTTGCATCATTTCTCATTTACCTGTGGGGGTCTTTCGAACTTGGTATAATATACACACACTCCCTCTTCGTGAAAGTATTTTCTATCCAGGATTTCTGGGACTGAAAAAACAAAAAATTTAATAGTATTACAAAATACAAATCACATATCTTTGCAATGAAAAATTCTTTTTAAGGAAACAAGAGTTCGAGTATGAGGGGTTTGCTCTCTCAGAAACTAAAAAAAACCATATATGACCTTTTAAAAGTATCTCACACATCTCTCCAAAAGTTGAGATAACCAGAATCATTATGTAACTTATATACAAATCACTTAAAATCAGAAGTAATATTTTTCAAAGCTAACAATCAAATAGAAAAAATTTCAATATGTAAATAAATATGTACCAAAAAAAACCCCCATAAACAATTTTAAGATACACTGTTACCTTATCTTGCTAAGAAAAAAAATCAGGTAAATTTTTTTAAAATTACCTGCACTAAACTGAGATAATATTAATTTCATCTATTTCCCTCTTTAATGAAGCAAAATTTTCATCTTGAAATTGTGGGTAAGGAAGCTTTCTAACAACACCGGCAATCTTTTCAACTGGCAATAAATAGCTCATACATAACCTTTGCTCTTCATCGTGAAACTTTTCCTTTCAGTAAATAAATTTAATTGGCATCTCTGAACTGTGTTCTAAGGTCAAACTTGAAACATGAAATTAAAAACATTCACTACTTCAAATGCTTATTATTCTAATCCCTGGACATAATTTCATTTCAGTTGCTTTAAACAACCACTTGAACATTATCTTACATAATAATCTTACGTTAGTTGCTAAACAACATCATAATGCATAACACCTACGTCATGTTTCTGCAATACATTGGGAAAGGAATTCAGACAGGACTTCTAGCAATGAAAAACAAAAAATCTTGGAATGCTCATTTGCGTCTTTTGCAATATTACTTTAAATCCTTACTGAGATTACATTAAAATTACTTCATTGCTAACAGCAATGTACTATATTTACATTTTACCTTTAGAAAAATTTGATAAATTTCACTGTTTTATTTTACAACAAGGGGAAAGAAGACTGATGGATATCATGCACAGGTATCTAATCAGAGGTCTGTGGAAGCTATGAAGAAATTTTAGATTATAAGAAGTTTCAGCAAAGATGGATGCATTTTTCACTCACTGCAACTTCAGCATCAGTTTAAGATAATACAGATAAATTATTACAAGTAAGAATGTACCAGCTAATTGTAATAAAGACCTCTGCAAAACGGCTCCTGAACTGCACACCCTCATTCAAAACACTTCCCAGACTCAGCACCTCCTTTCCCACATTATTCATCATGATCACCTTCCAATATTTTGCTTTGGTGAACTTTGATGATGAATTTATCAAGACAGCAACAAACTGCTGCTCCAGATTCTATCTTCACACCAAGAAGGCCAACAGCCTCTTCCAAGGAGTAGGAAAAGGTGCAGAGTAAAGGCACTTCTCAAGACAGAAAGAAGGAGAAAAGATGCACAATCCACAGCAGAGAATCATGGAAGGAAAAGCAAGACAACAGAATGAGCACTCAGTGCGTTTTACATTCAAACTAATACTTTAAACATCTGGAATAAATTAAATAGCCACGGCCAGAATTTGCTCCTGTGCTAGCACCTTTCCTTATAGACAGGAATGAAGGCTGTAGCGAAGGAGAAAGAAGGCCTAGCAAGGGAAAAGCAGGATATTAAACATTACACGCAAACATGGTGTTATGGAGGATTCCATTACATTTATGGTGCTGTTCCCGCTTTTTTTGTTTGTTGGGGTTTTTTGGTGTGTTTCCTTTTCATTCTCCTTTGAAGCAGATCAAAGTGACTGACCCTTAAGAGGCTTGTAAAAGAGATCTCTTCCTCTGCTGTCCTCAGAATTCACCTCTAATCTTTCAGCAGCATCTCCTCAGCTTTGGTAAGAAAAGTGTACCATCTTCCACAAAGGAGCTGAGTATTTCCTAGGGCACCGGCGCCGTACAGAAGTTCAGCACAAAACAGCTCTCTTCTCTGCCTTTATCCGATGATTAGCAGTGCTATAAAAATAAACTTGATATATGTGTGTATGTACATTTATACATATATCATACTAAATGCCTATTTTTACATATAGTAAGTGATCCAAATTTTTAGCTCCTCACTAAGTTTTTGTTAAGCACTGTTAAGCTTCAGCCTTTGTGAGATGAATCCCAATTCTAGAAGCTACTTTCTCTTGCCTGAGTCCCCACTGTTTACATGGGTACTTTTGTATTTATTTTCTTAAAACTGAGCATTACTTTAACACTGCAGTAGTTTAAGCTTAACTCTGCAGATCCTCCAGAATATAAAAAGATACAGAAGAGTAATTTAATACTTAGATGTTTCAGCCAGCTGGCTAAAACCACACCTTGAAGCAAGAGATCACAGGCATAACACGCTAGATGTTAAAATCCAAAGAATATAAACCACAAGCAACTGCCTCAATTGCTCCACACAATATTGTTTTATTATTAAGTGGTGATCAAAGCTGGGGACAGTTCCAGACAGCTCCAAAAAAAAAAAAAAAAAGCCCCCAAAACAAAACAACTAACCATTCAATTATTTTCTCTTACAGAATGTAGTTTTAACCACTCATCAAGGATTTCTCTCTATTCTTCAGCAGTGCAAATATTTTCAGTACATTACTACATCTATGTTATTTATGTAGAAGAAGCTCAGTAATGTTATTAAAACACTCTTGGAACTTTTTGGTAAAATTAGACTCACTCTAGAAGCGTGCCTGTATGCTAATTAATCTTTATTGCAGAAGATTTTATACAGAATCTGCTAATTCCAGAGCCTTGTTTTCTTTTGAGGGAGGGAAAAAAAAAAAAAAAGAAAATACAAACAAAGAAGAGAACTGAGTGAAAGACACTTCCCATAAATGGGTAAAAATCACATTAAAAATGTAGGAAGTATTGCCTTCCATGTAAGTAAGAACTATTATTACATAATGTTCATGTGATGACCGGAAAAAGGAAGATGATATGAGGACACTGTTAAGCATAAATTAGTTGCAGCAATTACCTCTAAGAAATACTTCCTCATCAGCTAAAGATTAAGTTAAAATAGGAGATCAAGTCAAAAGTCAAAACTCAATATGCGAGTTATCAGACTGTTTGAGGAAAATTGCCTACTCTTATTAAAGCTTTTTCATCATCTGAACAGGATACTCAACTCCACCTCCCAAACTCTGCTTCCAGTAACAGGCAGCTCCTGCTGCTCCAAGTGCTCTGTTTTCCCAGTGTATTTTTAGAAGATGCACTTTACACCATGGTTATGAGTAACATGGGTCAAGAGACTTGTAGCAAAAAGCACAAGTAGCATCAACATATAGAGAGCTACTTCTTAACTACTTACTTTCTTTCCTTTCAAAATTGCATCTTGTGGAAAAAAAAACTTAGCTTCCCATATTCTTTCCTGTGCATTCTCAATCTCTCAAGCTAAATAAAATTTAAGACTTAAAAGAAAAATTTTAATACTATTTATATTACTCCAGAACTACCTTTGATTTCCTCTTCAGGTGAATCTATGAAAATTCCAGCACATTAATACCTCTCAGCAGACACTGTTGGCAGCATCTTGTCTCGCTTTCCTCTTCAGGTGAATCTATACCTTTTTGGAAGAGGTACTACAGTAACTACAAACTCCTCATCCCAAAGAGCCCAACAAGGCTTTTGCACAGACTTTAAGCTGTGGGTTTTGCAAGACACCTCGTTCTGGTTGCACTGATTTCCAAGCAGACAAAGTTCACTGTGTCTTTCAGCACCTCTGAAAGAACTTCAAGAATCAGAAAAGCACATAGATCTGGTTCAATAATCTAGAAGAGATAAACTCACCCTGGGATCACGATTAAAGGAAATACTGTACGCTATTTTAAATAAATGCATCATCTCCCAACAGTTCCACCAATGCTGAAATAATTTTAATTGCTATTTGAAACAAAACTTACACAAGTACTTGCTGAAATACAGACTCAAGAGAACATGCCAAACCATTTCCGACTTCTGGAAGTATCTGCATGCCAAGATAATCCCATGGCCTTCTATAACAGGTGGAAGTTTTACCATAGCCATTTTAATATTAGCTATGTTTGATCCAGCAACAGCATTAGCACTCCAAAGCTCCGATAACAGAGATTATTTAAATGTACCTGCTCAAGATTTATATGTTATCTTTACTGAAATTCACATGGATAATTTTAGCAACTCTTTGTAGAATGAAACTTTTACCACAAACTATAATTTAAGATTTTGCATATAGCAGGTGAAAAAAGAAATTTTTTAAAAAAAGAAAACCACCAAATCACCAAAGTACAGTATGAGATCAGGTCTCAGAAATAAAAACTAACCACCTACCACTCTCCCCACTTCAGCTCATGTGTGTATAAGAGCCTCTTGTTCAACATATTTAAATAAGAAGACAATTAAATACTAGCAATTGATGCATGACAGCATGGCAAAGCCTTATCAAGCTACTGTGAAATTCTCAAAGTTTATTCAACAAACTTGGTCTGAATTATTCTCTCTATAAAAAGTAAGCCTGCCTGCTTAGCTAGATCTCACAATGACTTGCGTGATTCTCAAGTAAAATTTGTGGCAATCCTGAAGTTTTTCAAGCACAAAAGTATCCCAGTTTATTTTTTCTACTCTTTTGTGATACTGTATACTGTTGTAAGATCATTGTTATAATATTGTAACAATATTTGTTACAAAACTGAGTTTTAACTTTTCCCAGCTATGCTGCTCTGGAGCCCTGCAGCAGTGCACATCAACCCAGCAGTTGTCCTGACAATTTTTCAATAAAGCTGCCCACTGAATCAGGAAACTGACCCGAATTAAAAAATAATTTGCAAAACTGTGACCTTTGTGGAGGGCTGATAATGGGGATTTCAGTTACTGATTGCATAGACTGAGCTTCAAATTTAGAAAACATATCACTTTCTATGCCATCTCCTATTTCATCTTTCAAATCTCTGCTTACACCATATGGCAGCTCAATAGATGGAATACTTTCTAAAGGAAAAGATCGGCCAATTTTATTTGTCACGTATTTAAAAATTAATATGTACTCTCTATTCTTTTCCCACTGCCCCAAATTTTCCAAAAAGTTTATTTTGCATCTGGACAGAAGAAAATACGGCAAAGTTTCAGCAAGCCTGAAAACAAGAAGACACAGTGGAAACTACGCGCAGCAGGAAGAGTCGTGCTAGCACTGCCGCAGAGGAGTCCTATCTGTCTAGGTCACTTACAGCCAACAAGATAAATTTCAAAACATTTCTGAGAGACACTCTGTACTAAGAATGTCCTTTAGCTTGTCTGTTCAAGGAATTGTCCACTGACAATGTTCCAGCCTGAAGTTACTGCTTCTTATATAACTATACATACAGCACACACTCCTGGTGACTGAGCAGAGGATCTCTTATCTGAGAAATGCGCTCCATCATCCAAACACGTGCTACACCATGGGACTGACCTGTGATCCCTGCCCAGACAGCCAGCCCCAGCCAAGCACTGGGCTCCTGCAGCTGGAGCTGAAAGGCAGGAACTCCAAACAAACCTCTATCTTATTGCTTTTATGCTCGATACATGGAATAAAGCTGAACAAAGCCAAACAACCGTGATAAATACAATATCCTATTAGATTAATGCATAACAAGTAGTTTAGAATTCACAAAGCTTCCTGTGGGAAGAGGAGCCATAAACAAAATGCACCAAATGAAAAGTTTCAAGCATGTTTTATTAATGTTATAGAGCCTCCCCTACATAAACAGCTCATTGCAAAGATCTCCAGTAGGCGCTTCAAACCCTTCAGGCAGTAAGAGCCACACTCCAGGTAAAGCACCTGGACTTGATTTAGGACAAATCAACTCAATGACAGTGAAAGTGTGCACCCCAGGATGAGCTGAGTAACTAAGCCATTGTGTATGGGGTGAAAGACAGTTATGCCTATCTACCAAAGAAAAGACTTAAAATTTTGTATTAAAAATACTAACAGAGCACATCTCAGTTCCTTGAGGAAACATTTATCATTTTTAGGAAACTCTTCAAAACTTCAGCTAACTAAGCAAATAAGCAGATGAAAGGAAAAAAAAGATAGGTCATTTAATGCCATATATTTACTAACATTTGTTTTAAACTCTTGGCTCCGTCAAACCCCAGGCATTTAATTTACTTGCTTTCCCTTCAATTTAAAGTTACACACTTCTATAATTTTAGTTTGGGGGTTTTCGCTTTCTTTTTTAAAAGAAGAGGGAGAAAACAAAGCATTTAGCCAGCTAGTACTATGAACTATATTTAAAAGACTCTCTGACATAGAATAACAGTGCTGTCTGTCCAGGGAATGCACAACACACACAGCACCTACAAAACTTGTTCCTGATTCAGTATCTACAATATCAGTCAACCTCAATATTTTGTACTAACTTCCATAGAAAGTATGGATATGTGCAATACTTGAAAGACAAAGGCTGAGACATTATCACAATGCCAGAAGATATTTATGCAGTGCTTTAATGTATCCCTGTGAAGAATATCACTCTAAATGAGAAGGACTGTGCTTTAATCTTAATTGTTGTTTAATCCACTACAAATGAAAATTTTTCCAAGGATATTTGACCTGCCGTATCAGGATTAGTTATCAGTCTGAAACTACTACCAGCTTCATCTACAAGAAAAAGCTGGTTCTTTTTTTTGTTTTTTATTCCCAAATGCATTGGGGCATCTCTCGTCACAGAATGTGACCAGCTCAGACAGACCCATGCACGAAAGGTGTCTCTGCTATGCTGAAGATCCTGTTCTGAACAGCTCACCAGGCTTCACTGGACTCCTAAGAAAGCAAACAGCTCCAGTTTTCTGGATTGAAAAGCTTCTCTAGTGAAAATGTTGCTACAGTCCTGAAAAGAGATTGTTTGACAGCAAAATAAATTACCGGGTTTACATTAAATAAAAATGGTTGAAGGGAGGAAGGAAAGAGGGCAGTCAGAGAAAGCCTTCTGTCAATTCTGCACATGGGAAGCAGATCTCAAGTGAGCCAGAGAGCAAAGATATGAATCTTCATCTCAATGGCTCCCTTAGTGCTGAAAACAAACCTTCAACAATCCCATTTTTTATTAAACAGTTCAGGAGATTTGCTCTGAACAGATTTCACAGCAATCCAGGTCTCTAACAGAGTAGCTATTGTTTCAAGTTCTTCTCTGACGTAACGAAGCCACCACAGAACTCCCTGAATCCACGTGCAGTTTTGGATGCAAAGGGTAATCAGGATTTGTCAAAAGGGATTTTTACAGCTCTCTCAAACTTGATGAAAATTATTCCAATCTGCTACTTGGAGAGCAGGCTGGTTTTGTGAGAATTATTTCACCATATGATTACAAAGCATATAATTCAGTTGTTTAGGGATTTTTTTTTCTGCAGATTCATTTAGTTAAGAATACTCTAACTTCATGAATAGAATTTAGCATTATAAATGGTGACTTTTAACCCTGATGCACCAGAATAAAATCCACAGACCTGATACTTTTGGTATATTTTCATTACATGCAAACTCAATCCACTTTACCCATATTGTTGGGAAAGTTAGAAAGTAACTGTAATACAGGTCTTTCAGTGGAAAATTCAGAGTAAATGCAGCATATTTAAAATTTATTTATTTAATAGGTTGAGGTCTGTGTTGTTCTGCAGTTAGATCAGCCATAAAATTACTCCTCTTTTTCAGAAAGTATAAAATTTGAAAATGCATACACCATCCATACAAGGCATAAAATAAATATTAATATACACCTAGAAAATATTTCAGAACAGATTCTACAGTATGAGATAGCTCAGGTCACTATGGAATGGACCATCAGTTGATTTCAGAAGACAACTGCACACTGGTGTAATTTCAAACTGGCTTTTTCTCTGCTGATATAGCAATAAACACCTTCAGAGTTAAGTGCCCAATTATACCAGATACAGTAATTAAACTTGCCAAAACCAGAGACTCCCTGAGACTGTGTCAGCACAGCAGATGGCAAGCTGTTCCTGAACATGCCTTCAGAAAAGCTGAGGGGAAGCAAGGAGAGAAATGCATTTTCATTTTTATTTTCCAACAACTTTCATTGACAGAATTTGGAATTTTGGTAGGAAAAAGAAAATACAGCAGAAGGTAAACCAGTTTCATTGCTGTAAGCTGAAGTAAACTGATTTCAGAATAGTTTACATTTGCAGTCTTCCCAACTAATGAAATACCAAGCTAAAAAATTTTAGCCCTGCTAAAGAATCTATAAATTACTTCCTCTGAGTTCACAGACCAATCGCATTTTGATGCATTCCATAAAGTATTTCAAGACACATACTGAAGTTATGACCTAGAAGCAACAAACCACTGAGTTTTCAAAGGAAATGAAAATAATCCTTTGCTTCCTAAAACTTAACACAGTGGATGAAAGAAAAAGATAGAGAAAGAGTGTGTAGTTGTAACTACAAGAAATATAGCTACAGCTTTTCAGCCAACATTTTCACTCTTAATATTCACTTTGTTCAAATGAGAATAAAACAAAACAAAAGCCAAACAAAAAAATAATGGCGAAGTACATAGGAATGTCTGCAAGCCTGCCATATAGTGCCTGCTGCTTTCTGATAGGGTTCCTCACTTAAAATCCACTTTTAATTATGTTGAATGACCCATATAAACCAACCTCAAATCTCTTACGTTTTCAAACATCCAGCCTCCTTTCCCTTCCTTCTCCACAGTGATCCAAGTGTACAGCCTGCATCCTCCTCACCTTTCCCAGCACCAGTCTGCGATCATTCTGACCGTGCCAGATGCAGACTGCGAGCCTGCACACTCTCTTAAATAGGACCAGCAGGAAGGTAGAGTCAGCATTCCTACTCACCAACACTCACAGAACGATGCCGAGCCTTCTTCAGGCAGTAAAAACACTTCTGTGGGTACGAAGGCTGGTGCCTCTCCCTGGTCTTTCCACAGGGACGGATGGGACACGCTGCTGGCTGCTGAACGCCCTGTGCTTCCTGGCTCACCAGATTTACTCTACATGAAAGTATTAGTTTGGCTCACATCTCACATTTCTGGCAAGTGCTGGGCTTACCTTGCACGTGCCACAGAGGGTATACGAACAGACAATCCTATGAACTCGGGATTTATTTTTGGAAGGAACGAGGCTTGGGGCACGGTTTCAGCAGTAGAGCAACTCACGCAGTCTGCATCCGGTTGCTGTCCTTCTCAAGCAACCTCCAGTCCCTTCCCCATGCACACAGGGTTGTGTCAGATGTGTCAGATGCAAGTCACAGATGCAAGGACGGAGGCAGTGGTGGCCACCTCTGGAAATAAAGCAGTGGGAAAGGGCTCGTGTGGCCAGCCAAAGAATTAATCCTGCCCTCAATTTGCTTCCGCTTTGTTCCCTGATGAAAAACCTCAGCTGTGGCAGCCGCTGTTCCTAGACAGCTTTACAGGCTGCAAACCCCCTCACCTCGTGCAAAGGATGTACTTCAGCGATATTTGAGCTGCAGATTTAAGGAAAGTCCTCCCTTTCTAGTTCGTGAAGAGCATGAACATCTGATTAATTCAGTATGTGCTGAAGCACATTACAACTACAAAAGCGAACTGGAAGGGTGGATGCTGTTTGTCCTGCTCTACCGCTTTCTTAGCCTGTTCAATTTACAGATCTGACTTATTTTTCATGTTACAAAGAAAGACACTTCTCTATCATCATAGCAAAGATTCTAGTGCCTCCTAAGTAGGCTATTATTAACTCACTAGAGCAATGGAAACTTGTTATCACTAAGGGATTTTTGACATAGCTGGCCTCAAACAACTCTTTGAATATATATCCAAAAAAAAAAAAAAAGAAGCCCATGCCCATGTTAGTTATGGCAGATCAATAATATTTCCCTGAATAGCATGGGTAAGAAGGAAGAGCAACAGAACATACCAGTGGGCACGTGAAATAGGAGACAGCACCTAAGGATCATGAAATTTCACAGAACTTATGTTTAGACACAGTATCTGGGAAAACAAATTTATTGTTATAATCAAAACTACCGAAACTAGAAAAGAGGCCCACCTGCAGACACGCAACCAAAGACCCACCTGAAGCAGATCTGGAGTTTCGGGTTCTCTCTGCCTGTACACACAGGCACACCAGCGTGCCAGTATTTGCTAGGCACAGTAGGGGAAGCAAATGTTTTGGTCAACTCTTGACAGTGATCAGACTTCCTGGGAGATTAGAACAGGCTGGAGAAAGGAGGATGAGCTGGCATAAAAGCAAACCAAAACAAGAATTCGCTATAGTTCACCCACTGTCGAATTACAAAGACTTAAGCATTTTTAAGTACAGCTCACAACAAAGATACTGGATCCAGTTACACTTCCACTGCCTGTCAAGACAAAGCAGCAGCTCCCCTCTGACAGCTCAGCCTGCAGCTGCTCGGAGCACACGGACTGCAGCCCCACCTGGGGTGCAAGAAGCCTGACAGCATTCGAGAGACATCCACAAACCTAAACTCTTATCAGAATATAAAGTTCCCCACTAAAACTATTCAAGTAGCTTTTGTTTTCTACTCCAGAAAAGTGCAAAGAAGAAACTTAACCAGATTTATTAAGGAAATGTGAAAGCAGCTAATTACTGTCTGAAATAATATACAAAGTTTATTTAGGCACTTTCTTAAATTTCCACCCTCTGTTTTTGAGGGTTGTTTGAGCTTTTGATGCTTTCAGAGGCTCTTCTATGTTAAATACCACAAGTCTAAATAATTACTCAGAAATGTAATTATTATTTTTAGAAATAAAGTACCCTCTATTTTTTTGTTTGGTTTGTTGATTTTTTGTTTTGTTTTGGTTTTTTTTTCCCAGGGTAGGGGAAACAACTAATTAAATGATATTGAGAGACCACAACACGACTTCACATGGAAAATGTTTTCTATTTATGGTAATTTCTTCCAGCATACTAAATTCCAGTAAAACTCACCAATGCTGAGTGGTACGTGGCACAAAGGCCTGTCTAAGCTGTACTGGACTAATACCTGGGACAGGCTCCTCCCTGGCCTGCTGGGAAAAGAGTGAAGACAATCATTCTAGAGAAACAAAAGACACCAGTAGGGAGGTGGAGGTCCTGGCAAAGCCAAGAAACACAGGAGAAATATTTGCTTTAACAGATGCAATTCTTCAAATTATAAAGTGAGGGTGCAGTCAGAGAAGACAAGCTGAGGAAGTTCCTACTCTGCTCTCCCACTCATTCTCCTGCTACTTCTCCACGTGCAGTTGTGCACTCACCCTTTGGGGAGTTGATTGAGCTCCCACAAACCAGCACATTACCTTCAGGGGGGAAGAAAAAAACAACCCAGGTAGCTTCAATGTGAGAATGAACAGATTCAGATGTAAACTGGATAGAAAACGAAGGCACAAGTAAGGATCACATGGCCATGATCAGGGTGGGAACAAGGGAAGTGGGACATCCCCTTTAGTAGCAGAAAGATACCGGGTTGGCAGAAGAGCTGAGCTGATCTAAGCATATTGCCAAGATACATCAAAATAATCTCTAAAAGCACACAGGCTCTAGGCACCCAGGGAAAGACTACAGATCTGCCACACAAAAAGATTTTTTTTTTCTTTTTTTTTTTTTTTTCTTACAGATCTGCCACACAAAAAGATTTTTATTTTCTTTTTTTTTTTTTTTTCTTACAGAACTGCCACACAAAAAGATTTTTTTTTTATGCACATGTATCCGGAAATTCAGGAAGGAAAGGAAGTTAAGACTGTATTTCTTTATTTCTCGGAGAGCTGCCAATGATGCAAGAACATATTGCCTAAGGCCACATTTTGGAGGGGAAGATACCCTGTGTTTAAGAATACCATTCTCAACTGGTATTGAAAATTTGTTCTAATTCATGGTATAATTAACATTCAACTAACTCCTAACACATTAATTACTAAAGATTTTTCTTGTCCTACATGCAAGATCTTTATACTTGTCAGAAAACGCCCGAAAACCCAGTAATGACACCCAAGAGGATAGTCAAAATGACTAACCTTATCTCAGCAGTGCTAATTTTTCTACATCCTCCTTGCAGAGAGAAAAGAGCTGCTCTGAATCCCCCTTGGTCTCCACTGAGCAAGCTTAGGGACTCACTGCCTAATTAGCTCTTGCGAATAATCCTCCCCCTCTCTGCAAAGTCTACCTGTATTCTGCAGATTGCCTGTGACCAGAAAACATCCTTCTACAACCTGAAAACAGGATTTTTCTGAAGGCAGAAAAGCTTTGGTCTTGCACATTTTCTACAGCAGGAAGAAAGCACAGCCCAAAGTTTTCTGCATCACATTGTCCAGCAAAGTACTGTGATTAGAGCACTACCAAATATTTCTCTTGTGGGCCAGGAACCACCGAGCACAACCAGAGGACACATTCACACAATGACTCGTTTGTTAGCAGCCTTCAGCACGGCAGAATGCTCACCTGTAACACTAGCTGGCAGCCCAAACCAGGACAAGGATGATGAGTGGTTTCTGCCCTCTTTCCCTATATAAGCAACATAAAAAGGCCACGTTGTTTCACTAAAACATTTGAAACAATTAAAGAGAATAAACGGCCAAGAGTCCCAGAGTTGCACATGGACCAGTAAAATTTATATTGAAAACTGGATGCACACAAACCGTGGGTTTTCTACAGCAGAAAACTTTAAAAGGATTTTTCTGCATAAGACTTTCATAAAAGAAACTAAGACAGACCAATTGCTTAACGAGGCAAGGGCATAAATCCTCATCAAGAGTGTTTCTGAAGCTGCACAAATTAGAAGGGCAAAGGTTATTTAAGTGGATATTTCTGTTTTTCAATGCCTCTGGCTGCAAAGCCAGTCGATGCCAGTTTAAGAGGTAAAAGTCCATCCCACCCTCCACATGTGTGCTTAGTGCCCCTTGCCGGGGCCAGGTGAGTGCTCACAGGGCTGTCCCCAGGGCCAGCTGGCAGCAACAGCCATGAACACAGGGTCAGTAAAGAAGAGCCTGTGAAATCAGGAGGAGTGAGCCTTTTCCAACCAGTTCTGCAGCCAGAGGCATTGTCACACCAGACTAAGTTCCTAGACAGTTCTCTAGGATATTTGTCAGCTGAGGCATCAGTGATTCCCTATTCTTTCCCTAGTGTGAAGTTACTACCACGAGCAGGAGTTCCTTCCAGATGAATCTCAAACTCTTTGTCCAGAAGATCACCTTCAGCCATGTACTCCTCTACTGCCTTCAGCTGAAGTTTTATTAAATTTGCTTTTTAACAGAATTCTGCAAACTACAGACAATAATGCAGCCAGGGAACACAGGAGAAACTGGTAAGACTTTGACATTTAAAACATCATTAACTGCACCTACTCGGGTAGATTAACTGATTTTTATAATTGAAGAGAAAGTTGATTAACAGTTCTGTAATTACACAACTGGTATTTTTAGGCTCCAATCATGTGTCACTTAAGCACATGCATAATTTAACCTATCCAGGTGACTGAAGTTGTGCCTGAAGATTTGCATGACCTGCAGCAGCACAGGGACAGGCTTTGAAAGGAAACAGCTTTTTCAGACTGGCTCTAGCCACAAACTAGAGTACTGCATTACACTCACTACACAAAGCCAATCTACATGCAATTTTAACAATGCTGTACAGCAGCATGACTGTCTTTGAACCTGTCCACATGGCTGCTGTGCTGAGCTCTGGCAGATACATCAGTAGAATGCAGCTTTGGTTTCTCCTAACTCAAAGAAACAGGTTCAGCTTCCTGAGAAAGTTAAACGAGAATGGGAACCGCACTAAAAGGCAAATCTGCTGCATGCTAAGAACAGTGAGAAAAAAATCCAGCAATATTTTGTTACACGAGACAAGTTACCAGCAGTGAATCATTTGCCAACAGAAACAACCTGATGGGAGGGATCAAACTCATCTTGGTGCAGCTCAGTTCAGAGACAGACTGGAGCATAGCACATCTGGTAAAAACAAGTGATCTTGAACCTGTTAGCACACATTCAGAAAAGCAGGCCAAGAAGAACATCCTCTGTGAACAAGGAGTATTCAAGAACAGCTACCATGGGCTTGCAGTACAATTAAACAAGGACTACAAAGCAATTTGGTTTATACTTTGAAGAGGCCATGGAACCTGACTTGTGCTGGCACAGCTCCATCCATGCCTGTGCACAAGGCTGTGAGAGCCAGAAAACATTCATATACTGTGGGTGATACACGGAGTAACTGAACACTTCCTAATGCAACAGCACAGTTCCAATCTCAGGCACCCTAGAGCAAGCTTCCAATCCAGCTTCACAGCTCCTGTCAAGTCTGAGGTGCCACAATCCCATTTTCCTAAGCCTCTGCACATGATCCCACCCTATCTCATACCAGCACCAGCATTTATGCAGTCACGTGGAAGCCGGTTCAGGGAAATGACTGACAAAATAATCCACAAAAAAAAAGGAAAGGAGGTGACAAGAAGTTTATTCAATTCAGATCCCCAGTGACTGAGCACACAAGGAAACACAAAGGGACAGGTGAAAGGGTGACAGACAGGGTTTACGGGAGTTTTGACTGGATTACAACAGACCTTTAAGAAGAGCTTTGGCACAGGTGTGAACAGCTAGCAAAGGGCTTGAACAACAACCCTTACCCTGAGGTCATTACCCTGCAACACATCTCAAGCACTCCAGGTCGTTCAGAAAAGATATTGTCAATAAAATGAGTAAGAGTGGGAAGAACTGGGCTGCTAAATAATACTAGCTCTAGGAGTGCCTCAACTCTAGATATTTTTAATCAATAAAATGCTTGTGAAATGAAGTTTTCCTAACAAAGCATCTGGAAATTCATTTGCAGAAGGCATAAATGTAGATTTATTTATTGAATTTAAACTTGTAGAGCCAAGTTTTTCAAGTCCACATATCACAAAAACTGCAGCATTAGAGAAAAAAATAGCAGACATTTGGATAAGAACCATCAGCCAGGGACACCTTGCAAAATTCGACCCAGCATAAATCAGAGGACTACAAAGTGAAAATTCTTAGCAGAAGTGACAAGAATCAAGTAGATAAGGTAATGAAAAGAAGTACCACTTTGGGTAGAGGTAAGTGTGAACAAAGCATGGAACAAAAGCTGGGATTCAATTACCAAAACCATTGTGCTATCACTGACTGAGATGTAAAAGACACTTTCCCAGGCTTTAAGGATTACAGAGTTGTGGTAAAAGGCTGAACACCTAGATTAAACTCGTTTAGAGCTGTAACTGAGAAAGTATTCTCAAGCAAGAATGATTCAGTGTAACATAGCAAAAATATACTTCAGTAAGCACCCAAAAGATTGCCAGTAAAAAATAAAAACAAAAAATTAAAATCAGCAAACCAGAACTTAATTGCTATATGCCAATTCTCAAAACTACAACTTCTTTCCTTTTTGTTTTACATCTGCTCAGTTTAGCAGTAAACAATTAAAGGCAGAGTCCAGTAGCACTGGGACTCATCCAGACCAAGCTTTGGGAACCATGACTAAGAAACAAAAAGCTTGACCAGGCTGTTGTAGATCTTGAAAAAGAGGTTCAATGCTCTCCAAATCAAAAAGAGCCTCAAATTCTTGCAATTTAACTCCCAGCAGTAAGTCTAGACATTGGTAAGACTCACATGTGCATAATTTTCACAAACTACAAGCACACAACTACACTCACTGAAATTGTGTATTGGCCCACTGCATGCTCCTTGCAAGACACACAATGTGCATTTAAACAAAATAAGCACTTGGTGTTGGACTGCATATGATGTAAACTAGGGCTCTCCACAGACAGGCTGAAGATGAAGTCCCAATAAAGCTTCACAGAGGGTTTACAATAGCTGTGGATGATCTAAAATCATCAGTTGTCCAACTACACGCAGCAGAGTACTAATACTAACCTGATTACTGAATCAGCCTCTAAAATTCTGATTTTGCAGCCATAGAAAAATCAACAGATATGCTATCACACAAATCACATGCCATCCTCCTCGAGCTGATAACAAATGAAACAAAGATGGGTTGACATACATTAACTCAGCAATTGCACATCTGCCATACACATAGTGTGTCCAAACATTTCAGAAAAACAAAATGCATGAACCAGCTCAAGTTAGAATGAGTTTGTACACATCTTCAGGAAAAAAAACCTTATACTGCTCTTAATAACATAAAGATTAAATAAACTGTAACTGTGATGCATGTCTTAGGATTTTTCTTAAGAAACACAGAAATTCCCATAATTAAGGTTCAATCCAAGCCTACCATTTGATTAGCATCTGAACTTTGCTTTAGTTAAAAGAAAAAAAAATGCATAACTTGTAAACCAAGTTTTAATGTGTTGTCATTTGGTACCATACTTTAAATTTTCCTTGGCAATCAACCACATTTATCTTACAGACTAATCCTGCAACATCCTTATACCATATGCTGTCAAACCACTTGCCACAGTTAAATATTCTAGTCCTTTCATAAAGCAGCTTTTCGGAACTACCAGCACCACAATTAGTAACACACTTATTTTACTCCCTGTATTCCCCAAACGTTCAGGACACTTTTCATCCAATTTTTGGGAAGGAAAAAAAAATCGTATCATTTCTCTTTTGTTTTTCTGTATTTCATTATCCCATCAGAAGTTCACTGGCCTTTTCTTCTTGGAAAGAACACAGGAGTAAGAACTTCCCTCTGCTCACCTAACAGCAATTAGACAACCTGCATGGTTCCTTCTTCCGTGCAAAAAATTACAATGGCTGGGGAGAAAAACAGACTCAGGTTTTTCTGTGGGTCCAGCACACCTGGCAGTTAAAGGAAGTGGCTCACATTCTACATGCTAAGCAAAATATGGGTGTAAAGGCTGAAAAATGCTCACCGCTCCTCAAGAAAAATAGCATTCCTTCCATCAGTGGAACAGCTGTGATGGAGACTGCTCTTGGAATGCCCACTGCTGCTCAGGGCTGTGGTCCCATCCAGTTAAGATGCAGCTGGTCGGCTGCTTAATGACTGGCTGCTACCAAAACCACCAGAAGTCACCCCCTGCACATCCTCCCTCCCCTCCTGCGCAGCAGCAGGGATGCCCAGCTAATCCTGCCCTGCGCCAGGCCGGGGAGCAAAGCTGGCCAGCACTAAGGTTTTGGGGGTTTACTTTTTCTGTTCTTTTGTTAGACTAGTTTTTAATTACTTGAAACACAAAAACACCTATAATTTAAGCATAAGAAAAGCCAAGCTTCCCATAATAAAAATAACAGAAAGCAAGGATTTGGTAGATCACTTTCAGTACTGGCTGTATCACGATATATGACACCATCACCTCTACGTTCTCATTATGTGAGCAAAAGCAACGGGATTAAATAAAAACCAGACAATAACAAGACTGCAGAGACTACAATAGAGGAAAAAGAAGGCTTCAGGCCAGAGAATACAAAGAAAGTGTGCAACAAAAGTTCAAGTTCTACCGCAGGTTAAGTGGACTATTTTTTGTAGAACCAATGAAGCACATAAACTCATTTGTCAGGGGCCACAGCTATTTGTCAATATCAGAGGTAAAAAGTGACATAGCTTTAATAATTATGTAAGTATCTTATCTAAATACACACAGAGAACGAGATTATTCAGTAATTTATCTGATAAAAAGTCAGTTGCTGAAATTTCAACCATTGAAGGGAAAATGCACCAAGACAGAATTACTCACAGACACAAGAAACATCACCTCAAAACCAAAATTTCAATTCTGAAAAACACACAGATTGATTTTACTGTCAGTCTGCCCTTAAAAAAGTGCGAAAAAGAAACAGAACTAATGCTGCTTGTTTCAGGAAATTAACATAGCACTTAAATCCCACAGCCAACTTAGACACTGCTGAAAGAAATTTGCAATTCCAAAAGAAATAAGTATCAGCTGAAAAAAAAAAAAAAAAAGACATTTTTCAGGTTAAATATTTTGGCATGAGAGGTATCATTTCATATTGTCTTGGTATTTCAAAGCTTTACAATATAGAAATCCATTCTCAAGTCTTTAAAGACTGCAAAATTCTATCAAGCATCTCTCTTCACACACGCTTTTTGACAAGTCCTCTTAGGAGATTTATTTGCAACATTACTGGTGTCAAACTGCAAACCAATACAGCCAAACTCTATTGTGTCAGAGTCAGTTATTTAAGTTCAAAACAATATTGTTTTGTTTAGGAAACGTTCATCTGTCACGACTGTCCACAAGGATTGAATGGTTAACAGAAATGCACCTCGTGAATGGGCCATGAAAGAGAAGCATGAAAAATGTGGGTGTTGGTCCAAAGTTTCCAGGAAAGGGAAGCACAGCAAGTGGCAAAGATAACTTTGGATGCTGCAGTCTATCACCAGCAGAGCAGAGAAAGCTGGGCTGATGTGGTAAGACAAATTGGTAATGCAGCAAGAGGAGTTAGGCAGAGCCTCAAGGGACAAGAAAATAAATGAAAGTTTAAAACACAATGGAGTAACTCTCTCCAAGATAATCCAGGTGGGGAGATAGATGATCTGATACAGCATCTTTGAAAGTGTGAGATAACTGTCAAATGCAAGGTGATGTTTCAAGGTACCTTTGTATGACAAGTGAACATTACCCTTCCACCGCTGAGCTCAAGCAAGCAAAAAAAGTATCAAAGGACAACATCAGGAAACTAAGGTACAAACAGTCCAAACCCAGCCTAAACAGCTCCACACGCACAAAGGTTTCCCCTCTCCCGCCTTGAAACAGCAAAGTCAAGAATGGCCTCATACCAGAAGGTATGAAGGATGATCTAGCAGACACTTATCTCACCCACACAGACACATTTTAAAAAAAGACTGAACAGCCGGAATTGCCACATCGAACAACTCGCTCCTTAGAATAATTCCTGATTTAATGTTGGACACCGTCCAGCAATTATTCAAAGCTGCTAAATAGTCACGGAGCAGCAGGGAAATTTTTAGCAAAATGAGCTTGCATAAAATGTCCTACATTCAATTCAATTCAATCAAAACATTGTTTTAACAGAAGTTTCAAAACACTTGCTAAACACACAGTAAATATGAAACACTGCAAACACTACATTGCCAGAAAGGCTGCTAAGTCTCGAATTTACAAAACTATGATGGTTAAAACCAATCTGTACATTTCTAGGCTATGTCAGCAAAGAAACCCACCAGAGACAAACTAAAAAAAATCGAAACAAACAAAAAACCCCAACTCCCCCACTCCTCAAAACTAAACCCAACACCAAACCACTTCAGCTGAGAAGAGCAAGTACCACGCAAGCGGCAGATGACAAACACTCTCTCAAGTCAGAATGGAAGGCTGCATTTTCAGCTTCTTCCTAGAGGAGTGCTGGATTTGCAGTTTCTAGAAAAACACAGCCCACATTTCCACACAGTTCACAGATACAGTCAGAAATGGAAGATTCATGGGCACGAATCCCCATGGTTTTGAAGAAAATACCGTGAAATAAAACACCTTTATTTAAAATGAAATAAAGCACCTTACTAGAGGTTCAAACAGACTATAGAAATCCATATATTTAAACTTCATACTTGTATTTTCAAAATGACTTGAAAGCACTTGATGCGCTAAGTCACTCTAAATTCTGTAAATATTAATGAATAAACTTATAGGGATGAAGAACCGTCTAACAGCCAGAATCATGAGCTGGAATTGAAATAGTTTTTTCTTTGCAGACACTCATACATCTCTAGGTGTATACATGCTCCCTTATGCATAACACGTTGAAACTGCAAAAAATCAAATAGGTGTAAAGATCATAAGGAAAGAACTGCTGCAGCGCAGAGAACCACACCGTGCAAATTCTGGTGTTAGACCAAACCACCATGACGGACGGAGGCAGCACTGGGAGCACTAACGGGGAGCTCGCGTTCCTAAGCGGTGCGCTGCCTCCGCCGCGGCAGCCGGCGCTGCTCGGGGCGCGGGACCGGCTGCGGGGCGGCGGCTGCCCCGGGCACCGC